>CM062297.1:337710263-337733161 GCA_031216915.1 Pictodentalium vernedei | reverse complement strand
AGGTGAGCCTTTCGGCCCCATGGGGCCTCTTGTTTTGATTAACCTTTACCCATCCAATTTCTTTAGGTGCCTCGTCCGAGATTCTGACCACTGCCAGTTCTGTGATCAATAACGGTTTTAAATCCTCTTGTGCGTACATGCCTACCCCCCCCACCCCCATTTTTACCTTCAGTTTGCCCTACACGTATCCACACGCACCTCCTTACCTGATCTACCCGTTCTTCATGTCTTAACTACGTCTCACTATACCTCACTTTCAGAGCACCGGGATTCCTTGACTTCCCCTACTGATCGTATTGTTTCCGGACTGTAACCTCAATAATCTGGACTCTCCCCTCGCTCTTGTTCACTCCATGCTATCGCCTTTGGTCCTCTCACCCAGCTCGCCTCAAAAAATTTGCTCTGCTACATATTGAATTTTTTCACCCAACACTTGTGCCCCCATCCTGCTAAGGTGCAGCCCGTTTCGTCAGTGCATGTGCCCCTTACCCGAAAACGTGTCCAAGTGTTCAAGAAGGGTATTCTACAATCAGCACAGTATTCCTCCAACTCCCCCATTTAATGCCATAATCCTCGAATTCGGCTCATCCTACCCCAAAGGAGGAAGGACCACCGATACCACTACCCTTGCATTTCTACTGTGCAGTTTCATAACTGAATTCCTTTACGTCTCCACCAGTCTTAACTGACCACTTCTCCCGGATGTTGTTGAATCCCTCATGAACCACCACTACCTGATCTGATCCTGACCCAGTCACCATTCCATCCACTCTGTCCCTCAAACCCCCGATCTTCGCCCAAGGGGAACACAAAACAGTCTAATTTGAGCTGTCAGGACTGCATACAACCTCATCTATTCCGCTTGCAATGTTGCCTCCTGCTACAACTAACTTTCTTGTATTCTCCTTCCTCCTTCTCCACAATAACACCTGCCAATTGCATCGTTTGATTGGCATCGAACTTCCGTTTGACCGGTTTTCTTACCCTATCTGCAATACCAACACCACAAACCACCTCCTCTAACTCCCGTGTCCTCACCTCACCCTCTCTTCTGGATGCACCAGAATCTAAGACACTGAATCTATTTTCTAAGCACAGCTTAGTGGCCTTAGTAGCCATACACTTGTCTTTTCTTTACCCTTTCCTGACCTGGCTTCCGAATTTCCCGACTGGACCTCTCCACCCCCCGATTCCTTTTTGAATCCACAACCACCTTCCATCAACCCGCCACTTCACTTAAATTGGGGGTTACCCCAGCCAGCCCTCCACCTCCGCAATTTCCCGCGCGGGTCCAACACACTTCTCTAACAACTGTAAGATATCCGTACTATTCTGATACACCCCACAACTGTCCATTGGTCGACCCCCCCCCCCCCCCCCCCCACACACACACACTTCATATTACACTGCCTGCAAGCCTCTGTCTCATCCACCTGCACCACTCTATCAATTGTACAAGCCTCTGCCTCCTCCTGTACACCTCGACTCATCCTCGGCCATTGGACCCTTACACTCCTCTATTAACCACACTTACCTCCGTCTGGCCACCAGTTGTACACTTACCAACCATATTTACAAATGCAATAATCACTTACCAAAACCAAAAACAACCGACACACACGATATAAATAAAAAATCCCGAAAACCTATGACCTAACCTGCTTTCTCCAACTATTATTAATCCCCCAAAACACCTACATAAACAAACTATATGCTAAGTCCTCCTCAAAATAACTAGATAATTAAAAAAAACACAATTCCCCCCATTGACGCCTTCTCGATCTCTCCAACTATAACATTTACTCTTTTCCTCATGGCATCCCTCAACCAGTTTTCCTTCATGTTTCCATCCCATTTTTTCCCGTTAGTTTCCCAAGGAGTCTTGTTCTACTTGGCAAATATTTGTGGCATTCTACAATGAAATGTCCAGGGTATCCGTTACATCTAATTTACACCATTTGGCACCCCTCTTTTGCTCGCCTTTCCTGACCCCTTCCTTCAACTCCAGCGACTTGGATCTCACTTGGAACAACAATGACCCCCCACCAACCGACAGATCCATCCAGGTACTCCGCGAAGAGCCCGGCGCTTCCTTTTTATATAACCCGTCTAAAGAACGCTTGGTTCGTCAGTTTCTAGTACAATCCTCGTGCACCCTTTCCCCTATAAAGCTTCTCGCCTGCTTCAATCCCCTTGTCGATCTTCAGTCCCAATAGAGTAGTTCTCCATTACCTCCTTCACCTGTCTTGTCTATCCTGTCTAAATGTTATAGTTCCAAACGTCGTTTTGGGACCATCTGCAGTTGGGGGGTTTTTTGCACGGTTACCAGCTAATTCAGGTAATATAATTTCACATATCCATTCTTTCTTTAAGCGGCAAGTAGTTTTAACCCTTTACGTAACGTAACGGCCAAAACCGGCCAGCGCTATTCTCAAAATCGCCAATTAATTTTCATTATTTTTTTCATTTTTTGTCTCAAAAACATAGGTTATGACCCCTCGTTGGAACGAGCTCGTTCCAACGAGGGGTCCATAGCCTATGTTTTTGAGAAAAAAAAAAATGAAAAAAAATAATTATTCAAGAATTATTTTTGCAAGTGTCGTCTGCTTTTCAGGTTAGGTAAAGGGTTAACTGATTGAGTAGTAATCAGTTCTTTGAACGAACACAATGCACAAATTAGCGTACAGCTGAGCTTAGGGTTGATCCGTGCCAAAATAATATTAACTAACGAAGCAATTGTAATGTTATTTGGAGTCAGAAATCTGCATTTCAACTTATGCTGAAGAAGTATTGAATCACACTCATCAAAAGATTAAACGTATGAGCAATGACCGTGCTTGCTTTCCTCTTGATATGATAAAAAAGAAAAAATAATACAAGAAAATGTTTCTCGAAACGTCATTTACATTTTCCTGGTCGGGAGATGAAATAAGAAAAAAGAAGAATGATATATTTGATTGTAAGAAACGGCTTTCTCGCTCAAAAGAGAATAAATTAACAGTTGATTGATTTGTATAATTTTGATTAGGACCAAACCTAATCGCCATTGTTAGCAAAGTGACACGTTCTGTATGAAAATGCAATCGGTGCTGACACAACGAAGAAACATCGCTGAAGTTGAGTTTCTTGTGATTATTGCAGATGGTCATAAACGATATTGTTGTCACCGTGGAAGGAAGTGTGCGCTGAAGTAACTCGGTAATAATAATAATAATAATAATAATAATAATATAGTATACTTGCAATGGACTGTCGTAATCCACGCATGGGCAGTGATTTTTCACGAATGCGTTTACCAGGTAATAAATATTATCGTCAGCAAAATTTTAATTAATGAAGCACTGGGTTGGAACTGATTCTTCGTGAATAAATTTTTGCTGGTTATTCTAGTGTTTGGAATCTAATATTATTTCGTCCGTGGAAATATTTGCCTACCAGTGGAACGTGAGCAGTCCACGACGGCTGTACTGTACTTGGGTCTTCTGATTTGCCGCGATCCTCTAACCCACCACCCTGGTACACCCCTCACCTAATCCCCAAGCATTGGGATACAGAGTGTTTTATATTTTCCCAACAGGCGTTTCCTCAATCGTCCGAACTATAATATTGAATCTTTCCCTCATGTCATCCCCCAGCCACCACTTATCCCTCGCGTTTTCATCCCATTCTTTCATTAATTTCTCAAGGAGTCCTTTTCTACTAGGAATCATGTGTAAGATCGTTTTTTTGCATTTACTTTTTGCCCTTTTTTGTCTTATTTTCATTCTTTGTTTGAAAATCTAGGGATGTAATCTGTCAAAGTGACGCAGGAACCCCCTGTGCACACGGGGTACAGCCCCAAGTATTTTCCAAAAGGAACTCACAGAGAGAGAGAGAGAGAGAGAGAGAGAGAGAGAGAGAGAGAGAGGAGAGAGGAGAGAGAGAGAGAGAGTTTAGCCAACATTATCCTTACCAACACGCCAATTTAATCTTATTATTAGGAATTAGCATGAAGGGGGGTGCTCAAACATTTACTCTTAACATGTGACCAACGATTCCCGTCGATTGATTTGTCTCTGCTACGGCCTTAAATGTAGAGAAAAAAGCACATTGTCAGCTCCACATTTTACAAATTTCTCCATCCGACCGAAACAGCGTTTTCGACCAGATGGAACGTGCCCTTTACCAAACACGACCGACAGACGACACTTGCAAGCAGAATTCTTGAATAACTAAAAAATTTCCAATTTTGTCTGAAAAACATAGCTTATTACCCCTTATTGGAACGTTTTCAACATAAGCTATGTTTTGAATACAAAATTTTTAAAAATAATGAAAATTGTATGGTGCTTTTTGTGAATATTGTTGGCCGGTTTTGTCCGTTACGTTGGGTAATGTACAGCTAGCAGTGACTCAGTCCCAAACAAAGCTTTGTGTATTGTATTTCTACCATGTCACTAAGGTGTATGGCCCACCACTGACAAATGTCATTGTTTGGATGTCCTTGTATGAGATGATAGATAGATAGATAGAGATAGATAGATAGATAGATAGATAGATGGATAGATGGATAGATGGATGGATGGATATTTTTCAAAACAAAGGAGCACGGGCGCAGGTCGGGAAATCGATTTTTGTTGTAAATTATTTCTATGGAATTCAATGTTGTTTTAATATTTATGAAGAGTTATATGACTTTATGACAAAATGGATTCATCTCAGAAGTGCTTTCACAAGAATGTTCCGAAGACTGGGATTTTTTTTATAAGCTATGATGCATCGTTTGTTAATGACTTCTGGCAGTTTTGTGTTTAATTCTTTGAAGTTGTTTTTGAAATTGTTTGCAATTTCGACATTGCGTCGATTATAAACCAAAGGAAAACAAATAATTTTATTTGGCAACCCAGAGTACTCTCTATTGAGTCCATATGGGAGATAGGTCCTGAGCTTACCAATCCAATAGTTTTCGCGCTCAAGTCGCTTGTCTGTTGTGCTTTCATCATCGTCCAAAAACGGTATTTGCTCAACGGGTTGAAAACTTAAATGTGACTTAATGTCATGACACTGAAGGTTAAAGTGGTCTGGGACTGCCTTTCCTGAATCTAAACGGATATCTGATAAATGGTTTTGCATTCTGACGCGCAGAGGGTTTTCCGTCTGGCCGACATATTGGATATGGCATAATTTACATGTGATTAAATAAATGATGTTTTCAGAATCACAGTTGAAGCTGTTTCTAACTTGTTAAAACATACGAGTTTGTCCGCTAAAAAATGTTTTACCGGTATTCATGCAGTTCATACGATGTATGTAACAAATTTTGCGTTGACATAGATTTACTGATCCATTTCCCAGAACTGGGCGGTTATGCCTAATCTTCGTGGGGTGCGTTGGCTCAGAGTTCCGAATGGGTGTCTCTATCTCACGGATTGTATCAGATTTAATTTTTCGCAAAAGTCGTTTTGTGTAACCGCGTTTAACAAGTGTTTTGAAAAGAATTGAACATGCGTGATTGAGGTCGCTTCTGTTCGTACAATTTCTATGGAATCGAATAATTTGAGATTGCGGATCTGAGGGCTCTTGAAAAAAGTCACATCCAGAAAGTCAATGGCATTTTCTGAAATGCAGGGCTGTAATTTAATGGATTCATCGTGGTTGTTCAGGACTTCCAAGAATTCGTTGAAGTCATCACGGCCATGGGGCCATATGATGAAAATGTCGTCTTGGAACCTGTGATAACATAATGGCTGTTTTCTTGTTTTATCAAGAGCACCTCTTTCCCATTCTGCAACAAAAATATTAGCAAAATTTGGACTGAATTTTTTACCCATACTACATCCACTTATTTGGAGGTAAAATTTATTGTTAAATTCAAAGTCGTTACCTTTGAACTTTGCGCATGACGGGAAGCTAGCAAGTTTACATTTTTTTCTCTCGCTATTTTTTCAAGAAAATATCCTGATATAATTCTATAATGTGAAGATCGTCTCTCGATTGGAGCTTGGAGGGTCTAGAGTAGTTATGTGGACAATGTGGTGTTAAGTCACACTTTGAAAATGTAAATTTGAGAACGTTTTTTCGCAAGTTATCTTTGTAATCTTGCCTAATTTCGTGCAAATCTATCATCTCTGCGATTTTGATCTAGCAAGTTCCATCTATCACTTAACCATGTACTTGAATATGTCGACTGACAACACACAAGAGAGTGAGAAGAGACGCCGTGAATCAGATGGAAGAACATCTGCCTTACGGGCATCCAAGAAGTCTGCTGTGTTCGAGTCAGTATCTGACACCTCCATCACTGAGCTTGACATGAGCTCAGAGAATGCTGTATCCCGTCAACAGAATAAAGACATGGTTGACAACGTTATCACAGCATTGACCAGCCAATCAGTGCTATATGTCTTGAAAGACTTGTTGATCTCTACGTTAGCAGACCAGATCAATCACCTACAGACAAGCAGTATGGGATGCGGAATAGACTCAGGATATCTGGTTTACCAGAGACAACAGGTGAACAGTCTGATGATATCGTGAGAGATTTGGCAAAGAAAATGAGTGTTCCCCTTGTTCTCTAGGGAATAGAGCGCAGTCACAGGTCAGGGCGTCTCGGTGACTCTAGGAACCAGCCTAGAACCATACTGGTGAAATTACACAGCTGTCGTGTCAGAGATAGATTCTATAGATCGCGTAGGAACTTGAAGGGCGTTAGTGGTGCTAGTAACATTTTCATCACCGAGCACCTAACCACCACCAGGGCGGGCATTTTTAGGCGGTGCAGGGTCCTGAAGAGAGAGCAGAAACTTAAGGACCCGTGGACACATGATGGTGTTATTTTTGTTAAGTTCAAGGACGACAGGGTAGTGAGAGTGACAACATCAGAAGAAGTGGGAAGAAGCCGCCTCCCCCTCCCCTGCATGCAGGGGATTAACCCCCAGAGAAAACTGACATGCACATGGTACATTTGTGCTCAACAGTATGGGCTTTACTAAAAAGCACTAGCTAGGACCCTATTGCCCATACTCTTCTGAAGAGAGTTTCCCTTTGGCCCTGGTATAACCTTTAAATTGTGTTTCATAAATTGCTCTGTTACATTTGATTGGATGGTGCACCATCCAGATGTAACCGAGAATTTATGACGAATAAAGTTTTGTGGTCAGAAAAACTTGAGCAACTTTTTATTAATGATTTTACAGTGTTACACTCTCGTATGGCTCAGGCACTGAGTGTTAGGGCTGACAGTCAACTGCCAGTCCTGATATTCGGTGCATGAGTTGTGGGATGGTGTACTCCTGCCATTTCATTGGTGATGTACAGTGATAATGTCTCAAAATGTTGTGGTAGTGCCATGGTAATTGGATTTTGCCACAGCAGTTAAGTGCTATGGTAGAATATTTCTAATTTCAAGGACTGCTTTACTGAATCTGTAGTCAGATTAGTCATGACATTATCTGGTGGTCAGATAATTGGTACTCCAATCACATATCCCACCATAGATTAAATGATAGCTACTGAAAGCAAGTGATAAACATATACTGTTGAATCTGGGGTCCTGTCACGAACTGTGCGCTTATCTAGGCTTGATTGCGCGTAGGAATTGCGCGCAGTTGCCATATCGAATGGCTTCCAGGGCACGGCAGGTTCTCCTGGCCGCTCATGGCGAGCACAGGCAATGTTTCTGCCAACGGACCTCCGGATTACCCGGAGGTCCATTGGCTGGGACATTGCTTGTGCGCAGGCCATATGTTAGCCGTAGTATGGTCATAGCGCGTGGATTGGCGCACAGATCAAGGTGCTGTTTGTGCGCATTTCGCGACAGGACTTATAGTTTTAACTGTAATCTGTTGACAGCTATTGCAGGATACGTCATACAATTGGTAGGTGTATTTTGACCATATATATATATATATATATATATATTGACCTCCTAAGAATAGGTAACAAATACTATTGATAAAGTGACGTGGAAAGACCCTGTTATAATGCAGTCTGAAAACACGAATGGAAAGAAAAATACTCCCCCACAACAACAACAAAATATCCATTAAAACTGTACCACTGCAGACTGTTGGCGATGGCCCTATGGCACTGTCCAACAGTTTGTAAAAAAGCAATTCTACATGTATAGTAACCATCCCTGCCTAGAATTTGTATTTTGAGCTGTTCCATTGCAAACTGCAGACATGCGTGTATACTGAAAATACAAACATGAAGGAAAACACACCCTGCCCAAAATTTGTTTATTAAAATTGTTCCATCGCTGGCTGGGCACACTCCGATGGTTTGTTGTGAAACGGTTTCATAGAAACTGAATACTACTAGTAGATCGCTACCCGGAATTTGCTCTGAGCCGTCTTGTTGTGGATCGTTACCGAAAACCTAAAGATAATAATACACATGCATTCTGAGCATGTACCTACAGCCCTTCTAACAAAGGGCACCGAAAGCTTTCGATAAAGTGGTGTGGAAAAATAAAGTGGTGTGGAAAAACTTAAATACAATGCACCCTGAACACATGAATGAAAAAATAGCACCCCCCCCCCCCCCTATAAAAAAGATAAATTGTTTATTAGGACTCCCCAACTACAGGCTGTTGGAGATGGCCATTCTCCGACAGCCTGTAAGGGAAGGGGGCAGTCCTATAGTAGTCGAATACCACTAATACAAGATATTATACAACCCTGCTCTGAATTTGTTCACGGAACTGTTATATTGCAGGTTATAGACACACAGTGGACATACAGCCGCATTGGAATTTTTGCATTGGAATTACATGTACATGTACGCGCAATTTCCACGTTGAAAAGCACCCAAAGCATGATAGAATATTGTGATTACTCAGAGCAGACGCAGGCAATGTTTCAGCCAATGGACCTCCAGGTTTAACCTGGAGGTCGGTTGGCTGAAGCATTGCCTGACCATGGGCTACGTACATGTAGAGAATTTGATGGCCATATTATGGGACCCAGCGCACAGATAAACGCGCTGAGTGGCGTGGTGTTTGCGCGCATTTGGTGACAGGACTTCTGGTTTCAACTATACATGTACATTGCGGGTTGGGGTATGTTGTGGCATGTCTGCGGTGGACGAGGTGTGTTGCCGCTTCTGTGCTGATAATGCCGGGTCTTATCTGGAATCATTTTCTGAAGGGCTTTCATGGAGAGCTTTCCAGTGGGTGATGTCAGGTTCTGGTGTGGAGGTGGCGATATGCTTCATTATTGGGCTTGTGTTGCAGCTTGTTTCGACTCGTTCTGTATGTGTCAGACCTTGCGTTCCCCCAAATTTGGGTCGGTTGACGGTGTGCCCAAATTAGAGAATGGCGCCATACAGCTTGTTTGCAGACAATAATTATTAAAGTTTCAATTGTAAACTATTGCATAGGGTGCAAATATGATATCATTTCTGGACACTGTGGTGTGGTTTGTTGGCATGTATGGCAAAAAAAACTATCTAAGTCTAACTCTTAACCTGCCGAGCAGATTTACACACATTTTTCGCCGGATCTAGTCGTAGCAGCCATGGCCGGATTATGTGAGAGACTCGTTTGAATTTAACTCCGGAAATTATTGGTTACAAAGTACATTCAATTACAGGGAGAAAATTTGTTAAATGTACTCAAATTATTCTTACATCAAGGGTGCAACTTTCATGTTCCGGGCAGGAATATCTGCCAGCAGAATGCAAGCATGCAAGGAGAAAATATTTTGGGATCATTTTTTGTGTGCCCAAATTAAATGAATATAAAGGCCTATGTGTATACTGAAAACATGAACGTGTAGCAAAATGCACCAGCCCAGAATCTGCTCATCTGAATTGTTTTATTGCAAGTTGTTGGGGATTGCCCATGGGCAATCAGCCACAGCTTGTACAGGTAATGTAGAGAAGTAGTTAGAATGGAAATCAAATACTACCAATACATCCCTACCCAGAACTTGTTCATTGATCTGTCCTGTAGCAGATCCATACTGAAAACATAGAGGTAATTATTTATTAGGATCACCTAAATATGTGCTGTGCTGCCGCCGCGGACGGGTCGGGGTCCGCGCTTGGGACTTTTGTTGCGCGATGCGGTTCGGGGATGGTCTGCTGTGTCGCCTAGCAGATTTTCCGTTAGCGAGGCACCGGGTTAAACCCGTTGCTTCATTGATGGAGATTTTGCTGGGTGGCATAGCTGATCATTTGTGGGTTGCATGCGTGGATTCGGACCGGCTCGTGATGGTTGTACAGTACATCTAGTCCCCCTAAAATAGGTACCAAAAACTATTGAGAAAACCCCTAATACAATGCACCCAGAAAACATGAACGGACAAGAAAATTACCCCCCCCCCCCCCCACCAAAAAATAACAAAACAAAATTTTTCCTCAGCAGGAATGCTCTTTTCACCTTGTTCGGGGTGGCAGTTTGTGGTGAAGCAAATCTATAGAAATAGTAACTGAATACTACTAATGTTCATTAAGTCGCTCTATTGCAGATTGCTGGCCTACATGTATATTGAAAACTCAAATGGAAAGGAAAATACACCCCCTCCCCAACACACCCCAAAATTAATATTGCTCAATGGAATGCTCTGTGCGGACTGTTGGGAATGGCTATGGGCACTATCCAGCATTTTGTAATGAAGCAATTCAACAGTAAGCAAAACTACATGTACCAATACAGCCCTGGTCCCCTACCCAGAACTTGTTTGAGATGTTCTAGTATTGCAGATTGAAGACCAACTTGTATACTGAAAATACAAAAATAGAAATAGGAGGAAAAATTGATCATTAGAAATGCTTTGTTGCAAACGTGTGGAGATGCCCCACGGGCACTCTCCGGCAGTTTGAAATGAAGCAGTCCGATAGTAATCAAAAACTATCAATACACCCCTACCCAGAATTTGTTTGAGAAGTTCTACTTCCGATTGCAGACCTACGTGTATACTGAAAATATATCTCCCCCTTCCCCTCTTCTAAAAAAAAAATGAAATAAATTTTTTTTTTTTTTTTTTTTTTTTTTTTTTTTTTAAATTGCTCTGTTGCAGACTGTTGGAGATGGCCCTTACTCTCCTGAAGTTTGGAATGAAGCAAGACCATAATGATCGAAAACTATTAATATGCCCCTACCCAGAATTTGTTCACTGAGCTGTCACTAACGGACAGAACCCAACCCCCACCCCACCCCCCCAAAAAAGGAAGAAAATACATTTAACATTTTTTTTTTCATTAATGTTGCTGTATTGCAATCTGTTGGAGATGGCCCATGGGCACTTACCAGCATTTTGCAATGAGGCAGTTTTATTCTATAGCATGCACCCATTCTTAAATCACTTCAAATGCATGGGCTAGAACATTGGTGTAGAACCACTACTCCAGGACAAGATTCATTGTGAAAATACCTCCAGAGTTACCAATTTCAACAAAAATGTTCAACATCACTTTTATTTGGCCATTGCTATCAATGGGCAAGTACATGTATGAGTACAAACATATTATTATTCGGTCAGTGTATTTGTTCAAAATACACCTCATTTGGAATCCAACAGCTGTAACAAAATCCAAATGTTAACACATGTCCAGCTCATCAGTTGCTTACATGTACATGTGCAATGTACTCGAAATTATTCACTCCAGACAAGTACCATATTAAAGTTAACAGAAGGCAGCCCTGCGACTGGTAACTCATCTCCATATACAGCACATAAATATGTAAAATTAAATTATATTTCCCTAAGTACATGTACATGGAACACTGTCAGCTGTAGCAATTTCTCCATTTCCGACTGGTGATCTTTCCAACAATGACATTATGATAATGGCAACATATATGTGAAAATCTATTTAATGCACTTCTGCTTCAGGTAATCTCCACACCTGTTGTAAAACATCAGAAACACCTCAATACTATCACTATCTTTCCAACAATGACATTATGATAATGGCATCATACATGTGAGAATCTATTTAATGCACTTCTGCCTCAGGTAATCCCCACACCTGTTGTAAAATATCAGAAACACCTCAATACTATCACTTGCAGACTGTTGAAACTGTTGAAACCACTGCGTCATTTTCATATTTGAAAAGATCTATCACTTGATCATGAGATCTGTGTACCACACTTTGATCTATTACTTGAAAATGAGACCTGTGCTCCACACGTTGACTAATCAATTCATTATGAAGCCTGCGTTCCACACGTATCATTTGGGTAATTACTCACTCCCGTCGCCTTGGTTTTTCATTCCTTCACTGGCCTCAGTCTTTATTTCGATCTCCCTCATAGACATATCCACCCTAAGAATACAAGGCACCGTTAAATTCCCTGCCACACTAATATTCGGTTTGAAACGAAACATTAAGAGTCTATATAAGTAATGAAATGTTGTTTATTTTGAAATTCTCACTTCTCATATTCCTTAAATTCACATTAAATATACACAAATTATACATAAAAATGAAGGTTGGAATGTATAGAACACGAAACACATATGTAATCAGCTCATAAAGTTGACAGCAGGCATCGCTGGTTCCTGGAAGTCTGCTGTCGTATTCGTACCAGAACTGATAATAAAATAATATTTTGCAAGAACAACTAGTAGCCGAATGTGCCTCAGATATTCAATAACAAAGCTAGGTATTCAAAACACTTTCGATATGCCTGCATTTTGGGCACTTTCGATATGACTGCATTTTGGAAAAGGACAAAACTGTCTGCATTTTTTATTGAAGATGCTCGACAGACACGCGCAAATCACTGGATACCACGAATTTCCATCGAAAAACAAAATCGTAATTCTAAGCAATTTCAACAGGTATCATGACACCTTGCATTGAATATGGCAACTGTGCAATCTCTATCTAATAAAAGTACTGTATGAAGGCGATCTTTTTCATTATTTGATTTTAGACGGCGATGTTGTTACATGCTTTTTCCGTCCGATGACGTCGACCGGAAATCGAAAGTATATTCAAACGTAAACAAAAGTAAAGGCTTTGGAATTTACTCCCATGTAGATCTGTCACCATGTTTTGAAGAATTTTGATCCCCTAGCTTTGTTCTTGGATATATAAAGCACATTTGGCCACAAGTTGTTTTCGGGAAATATTATTAAATTATCAGTTCTGGTACGAATACGGCAGCAGACTTCCAGGAACCAGTGGTGCCTACAGTCGACTCTGTGAGTTGATTACACATGTGTTTCATGTTCTATATGTCCCAACCTTCATTTTGTTTGTACATTTTGTGTATATTTAATTTGAATTGAAGGAATATCCGAGGTGAGAATTTTCAAAATAAGCCAGACTTCGACTTGATGTAGCTTTGTGCATTGCCACCGACGATGTTCGTGTACTAGTTGAACCCCTTCTGTTTAGCCATTTCGAGTCTGTGATGGTCTCAACGTAGAGGTTATTCTAATACTATATATTATAATTGGAGCTAATCGAATCGGCATGATAGTCTGCGATTGAAGACATCACTACCCCACCCTCCTAAAATCTCCAACATTCGGACGATTCCAGACATGTCATACTTGTATATATTTTTCATAGCCTTTTATCTGCTCCTTGCATTACTCATTCTCCAAATGCTACTTACATGTATCTTCTCCTATCACAAAGCCCAGGAAGGTTCCACACATCACAGCCTCCGGTTTAGTCCCACTCTTGTGGTATACTAGTAGGATTAATCAGGGAAGGTCCACCTCAGACAATGGCTGATTTGGGTACATATAGAAAAAGAGTGGGTCTGTTTTACCCAAATGCCTGCATGGGAAAGCGCCACCAAAAATGTCTCTCCTTCTCCGAGGTGCTGTTTGCAAATATCCTGTGCCGCTTCGGCGCAAAAGGCATAACACTAATTCTGTTACCCAACATCATAACAACTTGTGATTTGAACACAGATCACAACTACCACCCCGTATTGTAAACATTTCAGCCTGGGTGGAATAAAACGAATTCACAGCTGTTCAATGATGTTCTGACCTCCCAGAATAAGTTATGTCCCATATTAATTTGTCCCCTCACAATTGTTCCCGTCCTTGTACATGTATGCTGTTGGCTTCACATATTAAAAAAATTATCAGGCGACATCGAGGTGAACCCAGGGCCAGGAACACCCTCAACATCAAGTTTCGATCTTGATAGCTTTTCCATTGGGGCGCCTTCCGAATCTGAGTCGAACGTTCTAAAATTGTTTCATCTGAACATTCAAAGTTTAAAGCCGAAACTTGATCTTGTACGGTGTGAAGCAATTGATTATGACATTTGTGTTTTCACTGAATCGTGGCTCAGTGAGTCCGATGAAAACTTTAACCTGCAAATCCAAGGTTTTCATGACCCAATCAGAAAAGACCGACCAACTAGAGATGGTGGTGTAATAGTGTATATTAGAAACACACTGTCCTTCAAATGTCGGCAAGACCTCGAAGTTGCAAACCTGTAATGCATTTGGCTACAGGTCGACAGTAACAACCAAAGTTTTTTACTTGGATCCTTTTATCGCCCGCCAAACTCCGATAATAATGTCTGGGAACTTATTTCCGAATCCTTGGAGCGGGCGATAGATTCCAATATAAAATACATCGTATTAACAGGAGATTTTAATGACGATCAAATGACACCACAGCCAGGGCCAATTAAATATATACTGAAGCAATGTAATTTATCTCAAGTTGTGAGACAACCGACATTCTTCACCGAAACCTCGTCAACCTTGTTGGATCTCACAATCACAAATAACCAGGATTTCGTTAAAGCACAGTTTGTTGAAGACTCCTTTTATGCTGAACTTAAACGATATCATTGTCCTATCGTGGCCGAACTTAAATTTCCAACAAAACATAATTATTCAGTCAAACGACAAATATGGCTATATGCAAAAGCCGATTTCACCGCATTTAATAAGTGCATTGTGGATACGGACTGGGAAGACACTTTATCTTTGCAGTCGACAGTCACTGTTGTTGATCATTTTACAACACTCGTAGGTAAGATGGCTTCTAATTTTATCCCTAACAAACGAATCTAAACCAGACCAAATGAGCCCTGGTGGATACATGCCGGAATAAAGCGTCTAATTCGTCAGAGAAAGCGCCTTCATCGCCTAGCGAAGCTAAAAAACACTGCGCATGCCTGGGAGAAATATCGTTAAAAAAGAAATGAAACTACCTCTTCTGTAAGGGAAGCCAAGGCCAGATATTTTAGTGACATGGAAAATACACTGAAATCCCGTACAGTATCAGTCCAGCTTTGGTGGTAAACACTAAAATCTCTTCTCGGCAGTAAAACCTCGGAGATACTAGATCTCCACCACAACGGTCAAATACTGAGCTCAGAAGTCGAAAAGGCCGAAGCTTTCAACGAGTTCTTTTGTTCGATATCAAATGTCACTGATTCCAATGTTGTACTCCCACCACTGGTATTCGACCCCAATCGTCCAATCCACCCTTACCCCAAAAGACGTCCTCGATGCACTGAAGTCACTCAACTTCTCGAAAACATGTGGTCCCGACAAAATAAGCCCAAGAATTCTCAAGGAATGCTCAAATAGCTTAGCCAAACCATTGTCTATAATCTCCAACCGCCTCCTGAGTGAAAGTTTTCACCCCCACCCCCGCAATGGAAAAAGGCAAATGTTTCTCCGATATTCAAAAAAGAGTCCCATAACCTAGTGACAAACTATCGCCCTATCTCTCTTTTGAGCTGTATCGGGAAAGTCTTTGAAAGATGCATATTCAAAAAAGCGAGCGCCTTCCGCGACACAAACTCCCTGCTGACCCGATTCCAATCTGGGTTTATGCCCAAAGACTCCACAGTCCTTCAGCTGAGTGAAATGTACAATACAATCAGCGGTGCCCTTGATGAGGGGAAAGAAATACGATTTGTTTTCTGTATTATCAGTATGGCGTTTGACAAGGTATGGCACAAGGGATGACTATTCAAATTGGAAAACATAAGAATTGCAGTACACTTGCTCCGGTGGTTCTAGTCATATTTGGAGGATAGACAACAATGTGTAGTTATCAGGTCCCACTCCTCCGAGTGGAGAAAAGTCTGTGCGGGTGTTCCCAAAGGATCTATACTGGGTCCCCTCCTTTTTGTAATATACATAAATGACACTTTTGACGACATTTTCTGTAACATTCGTCTATTTGCGGATGACACATCCCTTTACCTCATTGTTGAAAACCCTGGTAGAACTGCAAAACTTAAGGAGATGATTGATTTAATGGGGATCCAAGAATTCGTTGAAGTCTTCACGGCCATGGGACCATATGATGAAAAAGTCGTCTTGGAACCTGTGATAACATAATGGCTGTTTTTTTTGCTTTCGCAAGATTACCTTTTTCCCATTCTGCATCAAAAATATTAGCAAAATTTGGACTGAATTTTTTACCCACACTACATCCACTTATTTGGAGGTAAAAATTATTGTTAAATTCAAAGTCGTTACCTTTCAATGATAATTCTAACAATTGCAAGATTTCTTCTGATGGTCTGTTAGGGTCATCGCACCTTTCGAATGATTTTGTTATTGCCTCTAGACCAGCGTCAATACCAATGTTAGTGTACATACTTTCAATGTCTAGGGTAATGAGGAGACTGTCGGAAGGAACCTGCAGTTTGCTAATTTTCATTAAAAAGTCCTCGGTGTCTTTGAGGAAGCTCGGATGACGGCAAGCAATTGGTTTTAAATAAAAATCAATATACTGTGAAATGTGGTAAGATTCCGAGCCACAGCCGCTGACAATCGGTCGACCTGGAGGATTAAATTCGTCACTCCAACTGCTGAGTGGTTTATGCATTTTAGGCAAGAGGTAAAACTTACGATTGTTTGAATCCCACTCTGCAATTAAATACTCGACATGTTTTTTCTCAGTGACGTCCTTGTCCAGCAAGCTTTTTAGAATTTTGTTAAATTGTGAACAATTTTCTTGCCAAATATGTGCTTCCAAAGGTTTGTAATATTTTGGGTTATTTAATTGGCGTTCAGCTTCTTTTATATAATTATCTTCAGACATAAGAACAGTGGCAGATCCTTTGTCACAAGGCTTGATGATAATTTGTTTGTTGTTTTTAAGCGTATTCAGGGCGTTTCTTTCGACAGACAGACAGACAGACAGACTGACAGACAGACATCTAAGAGCAAAATTGGTTCGATTAATTGATCAAATGATTTACACATTAACGCGACAGAAGGGATGTATTTTTAGATCAACTTGAGAAGTAAAGCTGAGCTAAGGCCGTCACTCCTCGTCCGTCGGCGTACGTACGTACGTACGTCTATACGCCCGTACCTACAAACGTCCACAATTTTCTTTGGCACACTGCACAGGTCGCATTATGATCAGATCACTCTGAAACTTGGTATGCTTATTTGAGGGTGACCTCTAGATGGGAGCTATCGATTTTCTGCCATTTCCATAAAAAAATGTTGCCCCTGGCAACGTTCCTTGATCTTAGTTTAGTCAGACCTCAATTTTTCCTTTTGCACACCCTACAGGACACATTTGTGACCGGATTGCTTTGAAACCTGGTCTGCTTGTTTGGGGTTACCTCGAGATGGGAGCTTTCAATTTTCTTCTATTTCCGTCCAACAAATGTTGCCACTGGCAACGACCATTGAACTTGGTTTAGTCAGGCATCAATATATTCCTTTGGCACACCCTACATGACACATTTATGATCAGATCGGTTTGAAGCTTGGTGTGTTTGTTTGGGGTTACCTCTTGATGGGAGCTATCGATTTTCGTCAATTTCTGTCAAACAATGTTGCCGTTGGCAACGACCTTTGATAAACTTAGTGCAGTTATGCATCAATATGTCCCTTTGGCACACCCTGCAGTGCACATTTTGACCGGATCACTTTGAAACTTGGTGTGCCTGTTTGGGGTGACCTCAAGATGGGAGCTATCGATATTCCTCTATTTCCGTCAAAAAAGTTGCCGCTGGCAACGTTCTTAAAACGTAGTTTAGTCAGACCTAAATATTTCCCTTTGGCACACCATACAGGGCCCATTTATGATCGGATTGCTTTGAAACCTGGCATTCTTGTTTGGGGTGACCTCAAGATGAGAGGTGTCGATTTTCTTCCATTTCCGTCAAAAAATGTTGCCGCTGGCAACGTTCTTAGAAATTAGTTTTTGTCAGACCTCAATATTTCCCTTTGGCACACCCTACAGGGCACATTTATGATTAGATTGCTTTGAAACCTGGCATGCTTGTTTAGGGTGACCTCTAGATGGGAGCTTCGATTTCCGTCAACAAGTTATGCTGCTGGCCACGATCTTCGATGAACTTAGTGTAGTTATGCACACCCTTCAGTGCACATTTCGACCGGATCGCTTTGAAACTTGGTGTGCTTGTTTGGGGTGACCTCTAGATGGGAGCTATCTTTTCTTCTATTCCCATCCAAAAATATTGCAGCTGGCAATGCCCTTTGAACTTAGTTTATCCAGGATTCAATATGCCCTCAATATTCCCCTTTGGCACACCCTACAGGGAACATTTATGATCGGATTGCATTGAAACCTGGTATGTTCGTTTGGGGTGACCTCCAGATGGGAGCTATCGATTTTCTTCCATTTCCGTCCATAACAATTGCCGTTGGCAACGACCTTTGATGAACTTAGTAAAAACTTAGCTCGGTTATGCATCAGTATCTCCCTTTGACACACCCTGCAGGGCTCATTTATGGTTGGGTCGCTTGGAAACTTGGTGTGCTTGTTTCGGGTGACATATATATGGGAGCTATCGATTTTCTTCCATTTCTGTCATTTAAAATGCATGGATTGTTCTGACGTTGTGCACACACAATGCTGTTATGTTGAAGTTTCACCAAATAACATTAGAACCAATGATCTTCAATTTTGCCGTTTCACTTACAACTTACCAAGTTTTAGTTTGTCAAGTTGAGGTACAGTGTCATTGATACTTTCATTTTTTTCTGAAGGTAGTTAAAAAGTCCATGTAGTGCTTTATTCCCTTTCAATTTTAAATCATTTTGCGCTTCTGTGAACGTTATAGCGAGATATGAATATTTCTTGACAGTTTCCAGTGTTTTTCCACCCACCGTAACTCTTAGTAGTTTTTTTGTCTTGATTCCTTCTCGAAAATACATTTCTATGTTCTCTAAACATGTTTGTAGCCCCGTGGGTGTATTGGAGAAGATAACAAGGTCATCCGCGATCAGATAGTTTACGGTTCTTCCGTTAATAATTATGGGGTCAAAGTCATTAAATATTTCCTTTTTGGCATCGATAAAAACCTTGAACAATGTTGTCGAAACCACGCAGCCTTGCCTCACACCGATCGTTGACCAGAGCTGGAGCTCCAATCCCTTAGTAGTTTTAATGGGGTAATAGCTTGAAGTGTAGAGGAAACGTAAAATATCATATACTGGTCCATTTATCCCCCTTTTATTAGCTCACCTGACTGCAAATCAGTGGGAGTTATTGCCATCACTTTTGTCCGGCGTCCGCCGTCCGTTAACTTTTTGCAAACTTGACATCTTTTTCATAACCACTAGGCCAAATTCAAACATTCGGTCTCTGGTTTATGCCCCAAAAGCTTAAAAACCTTTAACAATTTTCTCACGAACCACCAGAGGGAATGCCTTGATATTTGGTGTGGAACATCCTTTGGTGTAGAAGATTAAAATTTGTTCAAGGGAAGTTGGTAGGTCAATATCTGGGCTCTCTGTGGGGGCATATCCATTTTGGGCTCTATTTCAAGAAGCGGTTGGCCAATTTCAACCAAATTTGGCATGTAGTATATGCTTCAGACTGTTTACTATTATCAATCACTTTTGTAAACAAGAGACAAGAGCAACTCCTGTCAGCTGTCAAATACATAGCATTTTAACTTAATGTATTGAAATTTCTGTATAAGTGGCAGAGGAAAAAATTATCTGACTCCTGTATGAATACCTTTAATTCAACCCTCTCAAGACGTTGTGTAGAATGAAGAATTCTGAGTGATGTTATGCAAAAAACAAATGACACCCTGTTAATCTCTTGGAATGTTTCTGTGCTTTAAAAGCTGTTTTCAAAGGGTTAGAATGTTTTTTAGCTCACCTGACTGTTATTGCTATTGCTATTGCCATCTCTTTTGTCCGTCGTCTGTTAACTTTTTGCAAATTTGACAACTTCACAACCACAAGGCCAAATTCAAACATATATTGCACAGACCATCTATGGAGTATACCCTTTCTATTTCGTTTAAATGAAGCAGCTTCCATATTCAGGTCCTGGTTTATGCCCCAAAAGCTTAAAAACTTTTTAAAATCTTCTTCTCATGAACCACCAGAGGGAATGCCTTGATATTTGGTACGGAACATCCTTTGGAGTAGAAGATTAAAGTTGGTTCAAGGGAAATTGATAGGTCAATATCTGGGCTCTCTGTAGGGGCATATCCATTTTGGGCTTTGCCCCAAATTTCTATTTCAAGAACCGGTGGGTGTAGTATAAGTGGGTCCTAAGTAATTGATTAATGCCCTTCCAAAAACATTTCACAGATCTGTGGCAACCCCAAGGGCTAAAAACAGAAAAAAATTCAAAAGCCCATATATCCCAAACCACAAGGAACAGAGAACTGTTATTTGGTGTGAAGCATCCTTAGGACCGGACGAAGGGATCGGTTAAAACATTTGCCACCGGTTCAATCAGGGTGTCCGGTAGAGGGTATTGAAAAAAATGATGAGTCTGCATTTTTGCAGTAGTTTATCATGGAGGAAAATTTTCAATCATTGAGAACCTTGCTTGACATCGAGAATAACATATTGGCTTAAAATAACAAAATTTCTGCTGGGGAACATTCTAATCTTGTTATTTTAATCAGAAACTTTGTGGAATTCAGTTTGTTTTCCAAAGATTTTATTTCGTCTTGAATGAACCCTTCAGTGCTGGAAACATCTGATTCCTGTATGCGTGTCTTTAATTTTACCCTCTCAAGATTGCAATGTGGGTTCCAAAGATTTTATTGATGCCATGAACAAACAATTCCTTTCAATGCTGTATATGTTTTTTTGGTTCCTTGGAAAAAAAATAATCTAATTCCTGGATGAATATCTTTAATGTAACCCTCTCATGACTTTTTTGTTTTTCCAAATATTTTATTCCATGATGAACTCTTTCACTGATGTGCGCATATATATTTTTCTGGTGTCTTGGGAACATTTGTCTGATTCTTGTATGCATACCTTTAATGTAACCCTCTCAAGGCTTTAATATGGGTTCCAAAGATCTTGTTTCATGTGATACTGTTAATGAAAACCTATTTCTGATTTCTTTAAAAATACTTTACCGCCCAAAATAAGCTTTCATAAATTCTCTTTCTGTTTTGTTTATTTTTGTTGCTTTTACCTTTTTTTCACACAGACTTGAATTTACTGGAGGCAGTAAAATTCTGTTTCTCTAACTTGAAATCTTTCTTATTCTTTAAAACCACTGGGTCAAATACATTCATTTATAGCACAGACCATCTTTGGAGTAAACCTTTTCTCTTTTGTTCAGATGAAGCTGCTGCCACCTTCAGGCTGGTGGCATTTACTGTTCTGATTTTTCCCTCCAAATTACTATATTCCTTAGGGTGGGGGTTAATGCTCCATAAGCCTAATATGCTTTTAAAATCATCTTTTTATAAGCCACTTGCAATAATGCTTAGATTTCTTGTTTGGAACTTACTTTAGTGATGCAGATTCACTTTTTTCAAAGAAACTCAGTAAGTCAAAATTTGGGCGCCCAAAATTTGGGCTACACTCAATATTTCTATTTTCAGATTCAATGGGCAGATGTGAACCATATGTGTATAAGTATTTCATTTATTTTTTTTTTTTTTGGGGGGGTGGGGGGGGGGGGGGTGTAGAGAGACCCACCGCAGTTGAAAACAAAACAAAAATTCACAGAACAGAGCTTGCTAGAAAGCATTCCTGGGACCAGCAGAAATGAATGGTTGAAAAAAACTTGCCTTTGCTTGTGCCATAGCAAATCAAATAATTGCTCTTGCTGTTGATCACTTACTGATACACTCATCTCTGTTGACAACTTGAGCCAGGTGAGCGTTTTAGGCTCACTTGAGCGTCTGGTTTACTTTGGCGATAAGAAGATTTCGGTCGACTGTGTCGAAGGCTTTCCGAAAATCAACAAAGGCCACGTATAGAGGTTTTTTTGTTTCGCTTGCAACTATTGAAAGCATTATTCAGTACAAATGCACCGTCAGTCGTTCTTCACTTTTCCCGAAATCCGAACTGATTATCACTAATAAGCTCCTTCGTTTCGAAAAAGTTATTTATTCTGTTGTTGATAATTTTGTTGAACAATTTCCCAACTGCTGAGCTTACTGCAATTGCCCTATAATTATTTTTATATAAAAGCGTGAGTGTGGATTTACTTCATTCAGCTGGATAATGGCCGGAATCGAGGATATAATTTAAAAGTTTTCTTACTCCGTCTAACATATACGGAACAATGAACTGTTTTGAGCAGTTCATTTGATATGTTATCGGGACAAGTAGACTTTCTGTTTTACATTTGTCTGAGGGACGTAAGTATTTCTTCGGGTGATATCCTCTCTGTACACTGATATTGAACAATTGTGGGAATAGAGGTTTGAGAAGTTGTTGTTCCTGATATGGGTGTCGGACACAACAATTTCTCGAAAAACTCAACTGCCGAATCCGGTTCAAGGTTGTCAATGTTTGTTTTGTCAGTTCGGAATTGGTTAATAATTTTCCAATAACTGGTCGTGTCCTTCTAATATATCTAGCCGTTCGCATAGTTTTTTTTACAAAACAACTTCGATTTAAATCTTACCTCCTTCTTATAAGCCTTTTTAGTAGTGTTTTGTCATATGGATTCTGCTTCATACAATGTGTGATATTTTCCATTTTAATTCTTTACAATTTTGGTCAAATCACTTCTTTTTGGCACTTTGCAGTG
>CM062297.1:337618035-337710163 GCA_031216915.1 Pictodentalium vernedei | reverse complement strand
CAGCACGAGGAAAACGATTTGACAAAGAGAGTGAGTGCGCAGTAATTGGGGGCTTGCTGTAAATGATGTTCCATGTGTGATCGAGAGGATGGGGCTACAACCCCCTCATTGAAAGGCTCTGACCCCGTAGGAAAACACGAGCATTTCTGACTGGCCAAGTCCGACCAATGAGGTGGTGAAGCCCCTCCTCAGAAGTGTCCGACAGCGTTTAAAAATATGACCAGTTTCGTCAGATGACGTCTCTATGGACATCGCCGGTATTTGTCGATAGATCGATGATATGTCACAGATCGCCATCCTGTTGCAATCAAAAGTTTTGGATATGACATTCATTAAGTTCTGGCATTTTCGGTTAATACTCGCAGAACAGGGGTGGTGCCGAATCATTTTTAACACAGGGACTCATGACACGAAAGGGAATCTGCGTTAGCACCAGGGGTGAGAGCACCCACCCCAGTACACCCTCGCCGTTGGTGCCACCAGCCTCCATTTAGGATTTTCAGGCTCTCGCGACTAGTGAGTTGTACGCCTCGAATTGTTGAATTGCACAGGATACACATCTGATCAAACATGACGACGCACAACACTTTGCGCCATCGTCCTACCACCCCCCCCCCCCCCCCCCCCCCCATTCGTTAGCGCCACCAGTCTATACAGTACTTTTTTTTCTACTAGCCTGTCTGAAGACAATCTGAAATATGTTTTGCGATTCAAAACTCAAAACCAGTAAATAATAGGGAGAAAGTGTCCATCCTGACAGGTAGAATCAATTGGCGGAAGTGATCCGCTATTGGCACCCGACGGTGGTACACAAGACTAATCTATTAAGTCTTCCATCCATTATAGTTTTAAAAACGGTTGGTGTCAGTCATGTAGAGGAAGAATTGTTCTTACGCTTGAAATTTAAAAAAAAATAACAGAAACAAAATAACACGAAAAAGGAAAAAAGTGATCCGCTATTGGCACCTTGACTGTATCAATAAATAACCTTCATCACCCCAGCCAGATATGCATACATTCAGTCTGGTAGTGTGACCTTCATGTCACATGTGAATACCACAGAAATAGGGAAGGTGAGTTTTTGCTAGCCCTATTAGTATTAGCACCAAAATGAGGAATACAGAGTGTTTCTATTTAGTAGAATTGCTAATAGTACAGACTGAGGTCTCAAGGAATGTATTACCTTAGACTTGCTCAGGACTTATTTGTTTATATTTTATTTTATTTTCAGTTTTCCATTTCAAACTCAGAACTATGTCCCTTGCAGCCTCAGAGGTTTATTAAAATGCTGGAATAGTCAGTGGATTGAAATAGTCTTCTTAAATATTGAGAAATGGAACAATTCTCGGTTTGTCATGGCTAGATCTCCATTTTGAGCTTTTTTCACAGATTTTAGGGGGTGGGTCCCCCAAAATGGCCCGTAAAAAATAATAAAATTGCAGGTAGGAGGTGGTGGTTGTCTTAGCGGCGGATATGTTTTTTTTTAACCCTGTGTCTGCAATTTTTTCCTGCCCCCACTGAATCCTTGGGTCTAAAAGTCTTTTGTTGTCTTCACAGTTACACACCCTTATATTACAACCTCCCCACCCCCATCCATCATTAACAAGACAGCAGTTTTCTCAAAAACTCTCGAAATGAACATCCAAAGTCTGTCAAAGTCTGGAATAGAAATAAAGGGGGTGGGCTTGTTCTCACCAGTACGCTCCAACTTATTTTTGTTGATAATAATTTTGAAGATTGATTGAACTTTTAATTATTTTGTACAACTATACCTCACCAAGTTGCTATCTTAACTGTTCTAACTTTTAGATTTGTCTTTGGTCCAGTTCAAAACAAACGTAATTCTTTATATGCCTGGTCCTATTGCTTGTTAATCTTAATTTTGGAATTGTTTTGAATTTGCATTTAGCAAATAGTTTTAAAGAGTACTGATAGAATATGGCCAACGATAGGCGTCCGGAGGAATTTTCTGAGTGATGGGGGGGGGGGGGGGGGGGGGGGGGGGGGCTGACCAATCAAACTGTCCTGAATTTTTGTTTCAAATCAAAATGCAGGTCCTTACCTCGAATTTGCCCTGGTAGCCCATGAAAATGCTCTGCCCACAGCCCTGATATTTGCTAAAATTAAAAATAAAATAGCCTCCCCCCCCCCCCCCCCCCCCTACACACACACACACTTAACAATTTGTTCTGGAAATACTAATCTCTTGCCACGGAAACTGCAAAATTACCTAGCTTTTGGTAGAGGGAGCGAGAGTGCAGCACCCCCGCCCTATCTCATACACATGTAGCTAATTCATTCGATTTAAGTTTTGATGCTGAGAGTTCAAGCAAAATAATATTTTGTACAAAACAGAAATACTAGCAAACAATTATTAATTAGTCATTTAAAAATACACATCAATCTATGTTTGTAAAATATTGTCATACTGATTACTGTCTATGTTTTAACCCTTTACCCAACGTAACGGCCAAAACCGGCCAGCGCTATTCTCAAAAATCGCCAATTAATTTTCAAAATATTTTCATTTTTTGTCTCAAAAACATAGGTTATGACCCCTCGTTGGAACGAGCTCGTCGAGCTCGTTCCAACGAGGGGTCATAACCTATGTTTTTGAGACAAAAAATGAAAACAATTAGTTATTCAAGATTTTTTTTTGCAAGTGCCGTCTGCTTTTCATGTTAGGTAAAGGGTTAAATATCCTAAAAATTATTTATATACAATATGTTGGATAAGACGGTTCAGACCACATGCATTCACCACCCTCCCCCCCCCCCCCCCCCTTCGTGGCCTCACTGCCACCCTCCTCAAGACTTTCAGTAGTAGATAGGTAACATGTTTTATTTTCCCAGGTACAAACTACTGAAAGTGATATTTCAGGATTACTACATCCCCCACCCCCCACCCTCAAAAAAAAAAGTTACCCCAGCCCCCACAAACACGTAAGTTCGTAAAATATATCGTTATACAAATGTAAACTGTTGAGTTTTTCTTAACCCAGGCTTTAATTCTTCCAAATTAATTTCCTTTCAACTAGTGTGGCTGTGTGTGAGTTGGAGGGGGGGGGGGGCTAGTAAGGGTGGAACTGCTGATAGTTAATCAGTAATGGCGTGTAGGCCTACTAGCTGTCAGCCATCTGCAGGCACCCTCGGCGTGTCGCCGTGAGAACTGCGTAACCTTAACGTGCTCTTCAAGGCAGCTGCTTCATTGCCGACGTGTGAATCGAATAGGATTACACGGTGGGCTTCGTGTCGAGTCGTCGGCAGCACGCAGCGCTGAGGGTGACAAGGTGACAACACTCTATAGTTAGGAACTGTTCCAGTTCTATGCGTTAGTATCGAACCCATTTGGATATTTTTGCTCAAAATTAAGTTTTTCTCGGTTTTCAGTAATGAATTCAAAGTTGAAGTTTGACTGTTCATTTTCCTGGCAGAGATCTATGATGACTATCGGTAGTTTTAAGCAAGCTGTGCATCAAACATTTTGTAACAAGAATCGGTTATTCCGATAGATAAATACAGCTGATGGCTCTCGGTTATTTTCCACTGAACAGTGCAAACTTAAAGAACCAGAGAGAAATTGAGCACGCGAAAGGTACTTTTTATCGGATAGCACTTGAGCTTTCTGGTTAAAATTACCACATGCCCCTAAAATGTGTGTGATCGTGAGAAATACAGTTACGGGTGTGTACTAAATGTACTTACATGTCGGTCATACCCGTGTCGAGATGTCGCTAATGTAATAACGATAAAGAAGCTGATTTTCCATACTGAGATAGTGCATCGATTCATTTTCAAGGCAAGGTCATTGTATTTTCCAAATCATCCGACTAGGACATCCAGAGACAAACGCTAGTTATATTGTGGCAATAGTAGTCCATAGGGCCGACAATCCCCACACTATTGACCACCACACCCAGCCCTCCCCAATTATTTTTCCAGTTGAGATATGTTCGTCTTTATTGCAGTCTTACATATCAATTTCCTCTAGCTTGTTATCATGTATTTTTTTTAGAAGTCTGAATTTGAACTTACGTCACTCACATACAAAATTTAATGGAGGTATGTGGTACCCGATTCGGGGTTGCCGGTGGCCCTGCTTGACCAAGTTGAAATTGTGTCACGACAACTCATATATATTTCATATATTTACTCATAAATTTAAACTTTAGTTTTTAAACTATGATCCCGACTGACTAATAGTCGATCTATATCATAAAGGCACGCCTTCGACAAAGGCCTGCATTGATGATCTCGCTGGAGTATTTTTCAGTCGAGACTTGAGACGCCAAAGACGGAGAAATCAGGTTTACACCCAATGCCCTCGATCGGTTATCTTCGTGACTCCCTCGACGAGTTGGCCAACCCAAGAGTGCGTGTGCATGAAGTAAGGGGACCGTTCTCGTTGACTCTGACACATTGTGTCACAGTAAATTAGAACAGTTTCGTTGCCGTATGCACACGCACATAGCAACAGGATGCTGAATAAGCAAATAAGGTGCGTGTATGATTCACCATGGGACAGTAAACCATGCATCGGGGAACACGGGCTGTTTTTGTTGAACAACAGATAACATGCAAACAGGTAATACAGACAAGACCATGCACAGTCTGCAACACTTATTTAGTTTTTGCAATAACTGTGCTCAAAGGGTGTACACGTGTCATGCATTACAAAACGTGAGAGAAAACGATTTGCTTTAGGCAACATTTGCTTCTTAACCCTTTACCTAACCCGAAAAGCAGACGACACTTGCATATAACATAGGTTATGATCCCTCGTTGGAACGAGCTCGTCGAGCTCGTTCCAACGAGGGGTCATAACCTATGTTTTTGAGACAAAAAATGAAAAAAATAATGAAAATTAATTGGCGATTTTTGAGAATAGCGCTGGCCGGTTTTGATCGTTACGTTAGGAAAGGGTTAAACATTTTACCTACAAGTGCACTAAACAACGCAAAGGGGATAGGGAGACATGTCCTGTCTTCATGGACTCCCGACCTTTTCCAACACTGGATAATTCAACATCGGCATCAAAAATAAAATATCTAATGATATTAAGGTATCTACAAAAATTATAAAAATGATATGTTTATTGAGCAGTGTGAACGGGAATATTCAAGGCAAAAGTAAAATATTGGAGACAAAAGGAAAGAAAAAAAAAATGAAAATAAATCTCAGAGAAACCTGAAAACAATACTCACAGAAGCCATAAACTGGGACCGAAGAGGGCAGCTAGTGTAAAAAGTTTTCCAAGATAGTTGTTTGTAAAGGATAGGAATACTAGTTATAGGGTAGGGACAATTGTGCTCGTTGAATCATTATCAGGAGTAACATGGACAGGGTTATTTGGGCAGAGTGAACATTATGTGTGTCTTCGCGTTAACCCTTCAACTACAGTAAAACGGCAGTGTGCTCCGTCATTTTCAGAGATATTGAGCTGAAATTTGGCACTTGGGGTAATTTATTATCAGGCGCAACATGGTCAGGGTTAATTATTTGTAAGAGATGCATTAACCCATAAACCATTTAACCCTTCAAACAGAGCAATGCAGAGGTGAATTTATAAATTTTCGAAGGCAGGGAGCTGAAATTATTATCTTGTTTTCATTTTTGCGGATTATCGGGGCAGTTAGAATTTTACCTGTGACGTTGTTTTCAGTACGGTCGCCGTGGACTGGTCACTTTCCCCGGGTGGGCAGTATTTCCACTGACGCAATAATATTAGATTTCAAACACAATTTATAGGAATAATGATCAAAAATTTAATTAACCCTTTACCCAACGCAGACGATATCAAAATTTATTATTTTAAATATCATATTTTCAAATTTTTCAAAAGATTTCAACAAAACTTTATCATGTGATCCCTCGTTGGAACGAGATCGACGAGCTCGTTCCAACGAGTGGTCACATGATATGGCTTTTATGAAATTTTTTGAAAAATAATATTTTTTCAACTGCTGAATTTGCATATTACGCGGTCGGATGCAGTTGATTCGTTTGGTAACGGGTTAATGAAGTACCGGGCACAAACCCGGTGCTTCATTAATTAAAACTTTGCTGATGATTTTTTATTTGCCTGGTAAACGCATGCGTGGACATCACTGCCCACGTGTGGATTACGACCAGTCCACGGCGCCTGTACTGTAACACTTCAACCACGGCAGCACTAATATGCTCCATTTTCAGAGATATGGTGCTGATATTGAGCACCCAGCCGCAATATTTTATCGGGTAACATGGACATTTTACATTCAAAGTTGTATTTACCTTTCAACCACCAACTCTCAGAGCAACGCACCCCTACATTTACAGAGACACTGAGAAGCTGAATAATTCCATCTAGAGGTAAGAAAATGTACATGGGGTGGGTCTCTTTAGCGTCTGGCGTTGCATGAACCCTTAAACCTCAGCAACCCCGTGCTGCACTCCTTTATTTGCTCAGATATTGAGCTGAAAATTGGCACTTAGTGTATGTGTTTTTTTATCAAGAGTAACATGGACAGAGTGCATTGCACGTGCGGCGTCGCGTTAACCCTTCAAATAATAACACTTCAACCAGAGCAATTCCACTATTATACCTTTTCAGAGACGCAAGACTGGGCGGGAGATCTTTTTGGTCTAATAATTCTTCCGCATCACTCGCAGAGTTGATAGCCAGTTACCTCAATGACTGTGCTGAGGGTTGAGGTAATACATTTTCGGAAACGACGACAGCGCACATAGCATTCGATGGGACGTGGTCATATTCTTTGTCCAGAGGCAACTGGCGGCACACAAGCAGGAAGACGTTGGAGTACATTTAAAAAATATTCGAGAGTTTCTATTCGAAAATGAATTTGGTATAATATGGCGAATCACGATTTTTCGCTCGAATAGAATCGAAACCGAATCGAATCAACTTCCCAATGGTTACGATAATATTAGATTATATTCGTACCATCGAACCGTATTTACAAGTCGATGGACCTATAACTTGTTGATGAAAGGTTGAGAAATTTAATCATTTGGGAACCAAAGGTATTCCGACCAGACATTTCAACATGTTCCAGTACATGGACAACAACATACTTTCATTAATATTAGGACCAGGGGCGGCGAAAATTCGATAAAGTTGGAGGGCCACAAATTTACCATGGTTCGGCCCAGTGTGAGAAAGGTTACAATCGTATATCGGTAAATGTACCATGACTTACCATAGTCTATCGTTTAGATGAATATGCCGCTGTGTGGTCACTGTCCTGTCCGTTTCTTCTGCTTTAACCATATTCCAACCCGAAGGCCAGCCGACCGAAGCGACCGAATGTGGGAGTATTTGGGTAAATATTGTTTGGATTTGCAAATAATGTTACAGGAATGCTTGTATATTGACACGTTTGCATGTGCCATTTTAACTCATTTTGTAACTGCAAAACATATCTGTCCTAAAACGTGGAGGGGCACTTGCCCCCTGTGCACCCCTCTCCCCCCTCCCCGGCTCTGCCGCCTCTGATTAGGACAGCATATGAAGGGGGTCCCGACGCATTGACAATCAAATTATTCGAAGCTGTTGCTTTAAATGTATCCCTACCAAAATAAGATTTAACATGTTCTTGTCTTAATGTTCTGGTGGTGATAACTCATCCCGCAGTTATCTTTGCAACGGGACTAGATTCAAATGAGAACTGACCACGTGTCGCCAAGGTGGACGAAGATAAAAGCCACATATCGTCCCTTGAGTGGAACAATGTGCCATCAGCAATGCAGTAGCATTGCAGATGGCGTTTTACTCCACTTGAGGGCAATGTATTGTGCAAACTTGATGTAACGCAATCCACGTTATCCCTCAAATGACATTTTAAGGAATTTCGGACTCAATTGTATCATCTAATTAGACTGGATTTGGTCAATCTCGTTCCCCAGAGAGCTGCAGCATATGTTTAGAATCAAGATGGTTTCGAATTGAATCGAATCAGCAAAAACGTTCAAAATCGAATCCCAAAACGTTCTTCGAGGCCTATCGGATAATCGATCGAATTTCAAAGAACTACAGGTTTCTTCCAAAACGTTATACAGAAAGGAAATTTCATTCCCGATAAATGCATTATGGTGGTTTCGTCTCCTTACTGAGACACCAAAGATGGTGGGAATACAGGGAAAGGGACTCTGTTCTCGTCTAGGGGATGCTTTGTGGGGAGGGGGACAGTATACATCTACGATTGTTCTTTTGGCCGGGTTCGGAGTAGCTTTGCAGTCGAAAAATTCAAGGGTATGTATGTTTGTGCATCATAGATACTAGTCGACGAAAAATGCAACTGAATCATTACTCGAATCATAAGAATATTCCCTACTGCCCACTAGTAGAAACAAAATGCCCTTCAGACGACATGGGTCCGATAGATAGCTGTAGACGTCGCACGTCCAATGGATATTTCGAAAGAGGCATCATAAAAATTGCGCCCTGCACCCTTTGTGTGAACATTGAGTCTGTCTCTTCATCACAAGGCGTAATGAAATTGGAATCTCAAACAACCGTTGAGGGGCGTTGCTAGGGGGTGTTTAGGGAGGAGTGAAAAAATACCCCGCGCCCCCAGGCCTCAGATACCCGATTCTGTCTTTTGGGGGCCCAGCATGACCATTTTCTAACTACACCATCAACGACGACGAAGGCATGCCCTGATGGTGTAGTTAGAATATTAGTGGGTCTGGACATGAGGCATCACAGTCGGGAGAAATCATGTTTAACCCCCCCCCCCCCCCCCCCCCACCACTCCAATCGGTCATTTTCGCGACGCCCCTGCTTCCAATCCAGGATTTAAAGGGTTGATCCAATTAGCCGACCACAGGTACAAATTTACGACCAAATTGCCTGTATTATATTTTCTGCATTTTTCAATCGTTGTACTCGTCAATTAAGTGATGTCACTTGACTTCATCGCATCGCCAATTAAATGATGGTTGAAATCGAAGCCGTACCTCAGGTGAGCCGATAAAACAATGATCTATTCTCTATGACCAAGCAAACAGAGCATAATATCCCAACCACCCTTCTTTCGTTCCTTACCGTCTTGTGTCGTTTACAAACGGTCACGTGTGCAGGTTACCTTATGCGATAATGGAATTAAAACAACACTGCTGCTAAGTTCGATAAACAATTCGTCATTAACAATGAAAAGCATAAACCAACCATCAGTGCGATCAAAGCAGTTCCCATTCTCCGGGGCGTGGCCAGGTCAAATGAAGTGGGTGGGACAAAATATTTCATTCACCCACATGATTTCATCTCGTGTCGGGTTAAGATTGTATATTCCCCATAAGTGACGGTCCTGGGTCTTCTCCGGGGGAAACAAATAACTTCTCATGCTAAATGGGCCCCTCTCTTATTTTCTGAAGGCTAAAGTACCCAGAAATTAGAAGAATAACCACAGCAAAATAACCTTACCCAGAAATTAGAAGAATAACCATAGTAAAATAACCTAAGAAATTTTAGGGTGAAAGTATACGAACCACTTTTAGGGATTCCATGCAGTTTCAGGCATGATTGTTTTTATAAGGTGGAAATTTCTCAGGACAAGTGGGGGGACAAGGTCCCCCCTCCCTCTGACAACCCAACTACTTAATCCTTTTTAATGATTTGCATGCTTTCTCGAATAATATATATCTCGGACTAGTAAAGCATCAGACATGTTTAAATCAGACATCAAGGTGGCAATAAGCTGCTCATTTAAAAAAAAAAACATGACGATTTAACGAAACCTCAATTTATTTTATTTCCTTTCGTTTTTCTTTCCCCAAAACAAATCATATTCCCACTCCCACTCGACTAAAATGGTATTCCATTCCCAGCACCGTATTCCACTCTCAGCGATGATGGACTATTTTTTTATTGTCTACAAATCGGTTGAGTTGAATCAAAGTGTTGTTTTGGGAAAACAAATAAGGAGAATATAAAATAAATACAAATGTCCACTATTCGGATTCGAGTACAATTTTATCATCTAGTGGACCGCGCGGATTATTTCCCTCGGCTAACGCCTCGTGATACAATCCTCCGTGAGCCCCACTCCAGGATAAAACTCGTACTCGAATTCGAGCAGTGAACTTTTGTCTGTACACATTATGCAAAAAACCCTTATGCTTTATAATATCATTTCTATAAAAGCGTTCGTTCCGACTAAATAAATTAATTTGAAGACGATAATGTTGACGATAGTCAACCGAGGCATCTTATCCTAAAAACCCTGATCTAATAATCCGAGCACTAACGGAAATCTCAGAGACAGAACAAAGGGCAAAGAAAAATTCCACTATTCGCCATAATTTGTTTTCTCAGAAGGAAGAAAGTGGAGTTCAGTACATTATTTGAGATTGATATTTTCAGATAAAAGGTTTGATGGATTCCTTCTGTTTCCCCCACCCTATGCACCCCGCCCTCCATTTGAATTATTAAGAAGAGCCATTGAAACCTAAATAAATATGAACAAAGTGTTACCTATTTAAAGCCCTTAATTTATGTTGGCATTGCAGATACATCATTACATGTAGGGTATGGTTTCAGGCATACGGAACACGTTTTTCAGAGTTAGTGTTCTAATAATAACCAGTTATCATAAAAGTAATGCACAGCTGTTGCTCTTTCATTCGAAAAGCAGCAATGACAAAATTATTATTTCTGTTAAGAAATGACGTCAGGGTGTCGTGCTTATTCGTTCGGAACTCTTTCGATCAGATTCAGGCAACACTATTCATCTCCTCGCAATGACGTATCTTATGAATATTGGTACATTAATGTTTCTTAACCCTTTGAACACTGGCGGCCTTTTTTCCGGCCTGGAACATCATTCGTCATAACGTCATTATATAGGATGGTTGTTCAGTAAATGTGTGGGGTAGACCAATCCATATTTTCAACGTGCAGCTCCGAGGCTGCACGTTGAAAATATTGATTGGTCTACCCCAAATAATGAATATGAACTCTTCTAATTGCTGCCATTGAACTGGCGTGGAAGATACCACAAGAGTTCAAAGGGTTAATTACAGATTTAAGTAATTTCAAGTTTACCAACAATGTTGGGCTTTGTTCATGCTCTCTCACAGGCAGGGACAAGAGCTACGCCCAACGTTACATAATACTCCAGTAAGCTTTTTTGCATTGTACATAACCACTGTTTTCATCCAACATATAACCGCTATTTGTATAAATTGATCTAAAGTTAACCCGAGCAAAAATCAGGAACAAAAGTAAATGTCAAACTAGAATCCAGGCCAAAATCAGTCAAACGTACATGATGAAGTTGGACTGGAAATCGTACCTATTATGATGTTTACAGATTGTTCTTTGAAAGTAAATACCTCTAGCCCTTAAGTACTCAATTGTAACTGTATGTCTATGTCATACTCGAATGTGGATATGTCTATCTCTGAAAGGACCCCACGATTTGTGACTTATGAAAATAATTAGAATGAAACCACATTTGGACTAAACCTGTATAATTGTGTCATGTGCCAAATTTGGTTGAGGTCAAATAAACAGAAATAAAGTTATCATCCGGAAACCAAAATGTTGATGGAAATGTGCAATTTATAAATCGAAAAGAACCATAACTCTTGCAAAGAACATTGGACCAATCCCCAATTCGACCATAACCTCCATTTTGATATAACTGAGACACAAACAAGTTTGGTCCTGATCTATAAATCCGAACTCAAGTTATCATCCGAAAACCAAAATGTTGATGGAAATGTGCAATTTCTAAGTCGAAAAGGTAAATAACTCTTGCAAAAATCATCAGACCAAGCCCCAATTCGAACTTAACCTTCAATTTCATATAACTGAGGCACAAACAACCAAATTTGGCCCTGATCTATAAATCCAAACTCAAGTTATCATGCGGAAACCAACATTTTGATGGAAATGTGCAATTTCTAAGTCAAAAAGACCAATAACACTTGTAAAAATCATCTGACCAAGCCCCAATTCGAATGTAACCTTCATTTTGATATAAATGAGGCACACACAAAGTTTGGTTCTGATCTATAAATCTAAACGCAAGCTATCAAGGAAACGGAAGAGTTTACGGATGAACGGACGGGCAGATGGACAAACCAGTCACATAATGCGGCCGTGTTTTCAATACGGGCGTATAAAAACCAGAGAGCCCATATTTTTATCCAATTAGCGGCTTTGCATACCTTCAGGGAGAACTGAGCTTATTTTAAAGCAGCCCATTTCAGATATTTTGCTAGAGAACTGTTTAATAATATAGGTATATATCATCATTGTTACCTCAAAGGCTTGAGATTAGAAACCCGGAGTACAGCGCCTCGCCTCGTGGGTTTCTTTCAAAAAGCCAATATGGTGTGTTATAATACATCTCCTCACATATCCCTTTCCAATACTAGTAGAGCAATCACTTTCTGCGTATTAAAATCCGGCATATTGTCATAAACTGAGGACAAGCATATCGGTAAACACATGACCTTATGTGTAGGTTTTTCTGAGAGCTCTGGGGCAGCTGATGAGATGTATTTTCCACGTTAAATATAACACTACTGATTGGTGAATTCTGCATCGAAAAATACCAAACCTCACCAGAGAACAGTATGGCCGCCGTGGACTGGCCTCTTTATACGGGTAGGCAATATTTCCACGAACGCAATAATATTAGATCCAAAACGCTTATTACAGGAATAATCACAAAAAATTAACCAAAGAAGCACCGGGTACAACCCGGTGCTTCAATAATTAAATGTTTGTTGATGATCATTTTTATTACCTGGTAAAGGCATGGGTGGACATCACTACCCACGCGTGGATTACGATCCGTCCATGGCGACTGTAGTGTAGATGGTTTAAACAGTCATCAAAGTAAGAAATCTATTTTTCTTCGAAAAAGTGGAAGTCATCTTAGAAATTTTCCTCTACAACCTTTGCGTCCCACTTTGGTGGTACAGTCATTTTTATTTTCTTTTAAAAAAACTCCTCAAAGTCTTGAAACATCCATTCAAATAAATGTCTGGTTGAAATGCTTACATATCTCTTGTTGTCTTTACTGTACTATATTGTATTACGTCACAGCACTTGTTCGACAAAGCTTCATTTTCTTTATAAAATAGATAATTGTTTTAAAAAAGAAGACTAACAATGAATAGCAACATCAAATCGAGTAAACATACTCCTTATTTTTGAAAAACTCATAGTAATTTAGGCGAACGAAAAATCGGTCGCATAATTTTGGCAAAGTCAAAGAGAACGATCGTCAGCCCAGTTTGTGCAGACATGCAACACGAAATATAATTACTGTCGCTCTTTAAACAGTTGTGAATAAAATATACACAGGCGCACACACCACTCCTACAGGGAGGAGCCCACACACATATGCTGGCATGTACTCTCAAACACTCAATCACGCACTAAAAGCAAAACACTCACACATGTCGAACATAGACTTATGAATTGATAAACTGATGTTATGAATCAAATCGTAACTTCTGTTGATGGTCTTCGAGTTGTAGTCGATTTGTATGTTTCTTCGGATGCCCCTCCTGGCTTATACTCGACGTATCGTTCATCACCGGGTGAAGGCTTACCTCTCGGTATGGGGTTAACATCGCCGCTGTCCGTCGACTTCCTTTAAATATTAAATAGAATATATTTTATTATTATCAGTTAAATATAAAATGGGTTCTTTCGAAGCTTCGAAAAATCGATTAGATTCGAAATTGTTCCGATGATTTAATTCGAGTTCCGCTGATTCGGAAATTTTCGAATGGTGGAGATTGTTTCAAAATCCTACTAAGGACCTCGTCTTGAACTCTCTTCTTTCACCAGGGGCCAATACTATAAAACTTTTACAAGTGTATATTCTGGAATAGTATGTTCAAGTTATGACTTTGAATGGGTTGAAATGAACCATTAGCACTTCAAAGATGTGGCAATTTGCCAGTTGGCAAATTGTCATATCTTTTAAAATGTTAGTGATCCATTTTAGTCAGCTAGATGAATTGGTAGAAATATAATTCTAGAGAATTCAGTTGTAGATGCTTTATAATTTTAGCTCCAGGGCTCTCGCACATGAGTCCTGATGATAGAAGAGTTCAACGAGGTGCCGCTTCCGAAACTATATCATTTCCGTTCTGGAATATTTTGCCTCGTTTTAATGGACTTGATCAAACACTCCTGAGTTATCTCGTCATGAAAATCGGCTTTTCACAAAGTTATCTCCCCTGTAATTAATTGTACAAGCGAGGAAGGTCCAATTGAGAAGCATGCGATTGTTGGGAAAACATGTATGGCATCAGTAGAAAATGAAGCGAATTTCCTCTTGATACTTTTAATAAACGAAAACAACAGACAGCTCTCTTTTTATGGTAAGCTAATTAGAAGCAACTGATTAACTGTGTGCTTTGGCTCTTTGTAAGCGAATGTGTTTTACAGTAATTTTCGATGTTTTATTTTTCCCCAGGAAACAAATTAGCAAAATATTCTTACCTCCAAAATTTGTATATTAATAGAAAAGACAGTGCCTATATTATATGTTACGACGCATACAGTGTTGATATAATGAACAGTAAAAACGTTACAGAACACCAAAAGATGGTTTAACCCTTTACCCAACGTAGCGAACAAAAACCGACACACCAATTAACTTTCATTATTTTTTCATTTTTTGTCTCAAAAACATAGGTTATGACCTCTCGTTGGAACGAACTCGTCGAGCTCGTTCCAACGAGGTGTCATAACCTGTGTTTTTTAGACAAAAAATGAAAAAAAAATTAGTTATTCAAGAGTTTTTTTGCAAGCATCGTCTGCTTTTTATGTTAGGTGATGGGTTGAACAGAGAATAATAGTCAAACATTCAGCCTAATTTGGAAACAAATTGTGAAAAACGAGCTTCTGTATTTTTTATACTACTCTGCGGGAAATGAAGTTTGTGAATGATGCACATATCAATGATTCAAATTCTCTAACATTTCGGAATTTCAATTTTTATATGAAGTTTCAATAAAAAGGTGTTACATTTACTGAGAACGCGAGAAAATTAAGGGTAGCTAACTCTCATGTAAAACTCTTTCAGTGACGAAAAATGCCATCCATGGAGACCAGTTGCCGTTCAATAAAAGATTTGTGTGGAGAATGACAATATCTGTTGTTGTCAGACGGCGCAATATCTTCTAAATGAAGAGCGTTGAGATTGGATTCGAGATTTCATTCGATTCGAAATCCTTTGCCTGATTCGATTTGAGAATCGATTCGATCTAAAAATTGAGATTCGTAGAGTCCTTCTATAAAATAACGCGAAAAGGTTAACACTTTAAACAAATTAACTGCAAAAACCGGCCAGCGCCATTCAAAAAATTGCCATTCAGTTTTCATTATTTTGTTCATTTGGTCTCAAAAACAGAGCTTATGACACCTCATTGGAACGAGCTCGTTGAGCTCGTTCCAATGAGGAGTCATAACCTATGTTTTGGGCGCAAAAAAGGAAAAATTAGTTATTGAAGAATCCCGTTTTCAAATGCCGCCTGCCTTTCGAGTAGGTAAAGTGTCAAATAAATATTTGATCAATATCTCCAATCACTTTACCCAAGATGAAAACAATATGCCGATTCTTGTTTTTAACGTCACTATAAATACTTTGCACTGAACTGTTTGAAAAAAAAAAACAAACAGAAAATCCCTAAAAATCCAAAACAACTTCCGGTGTGCGCACGAAACGGCAGAATAGTCAACATGTTGACGGTGGCCATATAAAGGCAGAAGCAGAAGGTAGACGTATCGACACGATGGATATGGAGGTCCGCTTTTTGTCCAGACAATATTTTTTGTTAATTTGCGGCGCATAACTTCAGTTTAAACTAAGCCATAAAATGTTCCATAGAATTTTGTTTATAACTGACTAATAACTGTTAATTTCGACTATATTATTTTCTCAAACACAAAGTGTGCAAGAATCTTTTATTCGTTAACCCTTTACTTAACACGAAACACAGAGGATACTTTCAAACAAAATTCTTAAATAACTATTTTTTTTCATTTCTTTGCTCACAAATATAGCTTATCACCCTCACTGGAACGAGTGTAGCGATCTCAATCCAATGAAGGGTCACTAACTATGTTTATCAGACAAAAAATGAAGAAATAATGAAAATGGAATGGTGATTTTTGTAAATAGCGCTAGCCGGTTTTGGTCGTTACGTCGGGTAAAGGGTTAAAGCGGTATTTAAATCGGAATGGTGCCAGTTTTGTGGGGACTGTGGGTGCGATTTTACTTATGCGGAAGGCTCGAATTTGCCCTCTAAATAATACGGCGGCTATTTGTCGATCAGCAGGTGTTTGTTCTGACGCGTTTAGCTGCTAATGACTATCACTGATAATAATACCATACCCCATGCTTGCAGGATATATCTCCTGTGGGCAAGAATATGAAATGATGTAATAAAACAACACCAACAACTACACACCTTAACCAATAAAAATGTTGAAAAAATTAAATTGTATCAAAACTGTTGCAACACCTTTTCGCCGAACCTTTCTTGCCATGTAAGCAATATCAACAGGACATATCCAAAATAAATGGAACGGCAATTTAAGCACTAATTTTCAGCCTGAAGGATGGAGAGTGACATACAAAATATTCGAGCCACATCACAATGACACTTGCGGTACGATCGCAGATCTATTTTGACACCGATAATTTATTCGCATTTCTCTTCAAAAAAATATTTGTTTCTGTAACGTGACAAAATGTTTACCAAATTGTGATAGCCTTGCTGTAGACTCGAATTGTTGTCCACTTCCACTTACACAAAACTCCACCATATGCACAAGATGGACTACATAAATTCGTTTAATGCATCAAATTAATTTCGACAAAGAAAAATATACGAAAAATACCTATTTAATCCTGTTGCATTGTGAAGTAACGCACACAAAAGCTTCCATTACCAGAGCACAAATCTATACACAGAATGACACGCGTGTGTGAATGGGTTAGTCGATATGGCACGAGTGCCAGCGTGGAAGGATAGAACTCGAGGGCTGTGGCCTCTCGTTCTATCCTTTCACGCTGGTACTCATGCCAAATCGATTAACCCATTCACACACGCGTGTCGTTCTGTGTTTATTACACGCCTTGACGTCTATAAAAATAATCATTAGAGGAACACTCAGCAATTCATTTGACAATTACCATCAACAAAAAGAACAGATTTTATAGCCAACCAAATTTACGAAAGGAGCCTCACCAATCAACACTAAATGAGTCGAAACTGGTTGGCGGTTCAAAATATGGGCCAAGGCCGCTGGGGTCACCCAGCGGTCAATAAGTACATTTCTTAAAATGGCAGAAAATCGCATTTTAAGATTTCTAAGGCACTTCCGAGTTCATACCTCATCATTGTTATACACAAGACGCTTGGAAGTTAAGCTACACATATCGCAGGCATGGTATGACACAGGGACCTGGCACCAACAGCAAATAAGTCAAAACTCATTGGAAGTTTACAATATGGGTCAGGATCAGTGGACCACTCAGGGGTCATTGGGTGCATTTTTTCGTAATGGCTGAAAATCGTATTTTATGAACCCTGAGGTATTCCTGAATTTGAAACATGTATTCCTACACTCAAAAAGTGAGCCGAGTCCAGCATTCTGAAAGTGGGACATGCTTATATCTCAAACATTGTAGGACTCGTAGACCTGGGACCAACCCCAAATGAATATAAACTCATCGGAGGTTCACAATAAGAGTCCAGGCATCCGATAGATCATTGGGTGCAGTTTCGTATAAACACAAATTAAGTGGACGGGACGAAAATTTTCAAAAGTGGGTCAGGGATATATATCTCAAGCGTGGTATGACGCATGGAGCTGGGACCAACACCAAGTGAGCCTCAACTCTCTGGTAGTTCAAAATCTGAGTCAAGTTCGCGGATGCAACCTGGAGGTAATTAGGTGTGTTTCCAGAAGAGCTGTAAAACGCTTTTAATACCCTCTAATACATTACTGCTGTTCAAACATGAATTTTAACTACCCAAAACATGGACGGCGGAACCGGGAAGGGTGGGGGCTGGGGGGCTGGGGGGCTTCAGCCTCCACTTTTTTTACCGGGCTATGTTTCTTGGTATGCATATATTTTAACACAACCAATGACTGGTGAAACAAGGGGCGAATCCAGAGCTTCTCCCATATTTTCGTCAGCAGCTATGTTTCTCTCGTACTGGCTCAGTTTCGATGGATTTCGGATCATTTTTTTGCAGTAAGTGGCAGCAAACGCTAAAATGTATACAGTCTGTTAATAAATCGGTTAACTGAAGTAGATCGTAATCTTACAGACATACAAGTACCAAATCTATCCCCAGACAAGATAATCCACAGACAGTATAATTGCTGTTAACGTCTGGTAAAGTACACAGGTGAGGGCTATTTGCCAGCTTTGGTTTTTTAACGGCTCTCAAACTGTGGAAACTTTCAAATACATCTCCTGAGAAATCTCAAAATATCCACTCAGATGCCAGGAAATTGGGGTTTTGGGACCCTAGAATTTAAAATTTTCATACCGACGTCCATCCATCGCCCGATCCACGCCCCCCCCCCCCCCCCCCCCTCTACATTGAAAATCGTTCCGCCGCCCCTGCAAAACGTGGATGACGCCACAACTTCTAAAAGTGGACCACATATGACCTAAAGATGTGGATCTCGCACCAGACGAGTCGAAACTATCTAGAGGTTCAAACACGAGTCATGTTCGCTGTGGTCTCCCTGAGGTAATTGAGATCATTTTTCAGAAATGTTGAAAATCGCACTTATGCATTCCTGATGTTCATTGTATGTCATATGGAACTGATACAACACCAAATGCCCCATTGTGGGTTCAAAACATCGGTTAAGAATTCTAATATCACCATCGGGTCAATGATTGCATGTTTGAAAAAAATATAGAAAAGCATATTATAATTGAACAGAGCCATAAATTTTGAAAGTGGGTAGTGCATATATGTAAAGCATGGAATGACATTATCAACTTGGTGCCAATGCCAACCAGTTGAAGCTCTTTGGAAAAATATGCGTCGAGTCACCATGTGGTTATTTATTGCATACTTAAGACATACTGGTCGTCACATTTTAGAAGCCCCGAATCCATTCCTAATTTTTACATTTATATTTCAAACTTCTAACAGTGGGCGATGCCAACAAATTTTGAAAGGGGCGAGTCATAATTTTGAATGCAGGCCAAACTAACACAAAAAAATGTACACATGTACACTCTAAAATCGGTTGGGTTGAAAATCAACCAAAATAAACTGGGTAGAGTGAATATGAACCCAATTGGGTTTACATATATGCCAACAAATTTTGAAAGGGGCGAGTCATAATTTTGAATGCAGGCCAAACTAACACAAAAAAATGTACACATGTACACTCTAAAATCGGTTGGGTTGAAAATCAACCAAAATAAACTGGGTAGAGTGAATATGAACCCAATTGGGTTCATATTCACTCTACCAAGTTTATTTTGGTTGATTTTCAACCCAACCGATTTTAGAGTGACTTGGGTTGATTTTTAACCCAACTGATTTTAGAGTGTATTGAATTGGGACTAACACACGTATAAGGGGATGGCACTCCTTCTTGTTTCTGCATGAAACCCTTCCTACATAGCACAAAATAATGTACTTCTGATTTGCCTTATACCCTTTTCTGATTCCATTACGGAACTCGTTAATGCTGTGTACAAAAAGTTATTTATAATTTCTTTAAAAATTATTTCTGATTCCTCTGACAAAATCTTTAAATGTTGTGCACAAAAATCTACTTTTGATTGATTTAAAGATGTTTTACTCTCGAAAATAAGTCTTCATTAGGCTCCACAAAGTAGCTCATCAGTTTGTCAGGTCATTGTTTGTAAAACTGCATGTGGGCGGGCGGTTTTTTATTTTATTTTTTTTATTTTTGTAATTATTAATTCTTTGTTATCAAAGGTTCATGTTCTCGGTTTGTTTTATGTTGTAGGCCTCATAATTTACAGAATAGCATGAGTGGTGGTATATTTTGTCCCTTGTGTGCAAGATGCCTTTGCAATAATACATTGCAAAGCCTTGCTGGCACTCAATTGACAAATTTCTCAATTTTATTAACTTGGGTAAAATATCTGATATAAACCATTTAATTTTTATTTTTTTAAGTTTGCATTGGTTATAGAGAGAGCATGCGGTAGCCAAAAGGACCATGTGGGAGGGCTCGAGAAAAAGATTTTAAACTCTTAGGTCTTAATTCTCTTTCTAGAGAGTTTATTTCTGATGATTCCACCATTTCACACAAACCTAAGTTTACTGATTAAAGTAAATTCTGATTCTTTTGTTTCAAATGACCTTTGACTTCCTTTTGTCACTACAAAATCCGCAATGCATGTATGAGTATACTTGGTGAGTTGCGTGACAAGTAAAGTCGGCGTCAGCTGTTTGAAAGGAACCGTATAATAATAGGTGCCTCTACCACCTCCCTCCCACCACCCACACACCATTTTGCACCACTATCCGCACTCATCAAGACCTTGTAATCAAGGAAATACAATTTCTGAGGATACATATATTTTTGAATTCCGCCTCCCATCCACGCACGCACTTGTATTGGGCTTCAGCTGTCTCTAGAACTAAAACATTTCCAACATAGATCTGACATACTGAACTGAGAGAAACTGATTGGAAGGGAGTCGACAGCTCGTAACTAGGAAAACGTTCTTTCCTCTGAAAAGTAGTTATCATCTTTTATACCATGATTACCTCTTCTACTATATATAAAAGCCTATGACATAAATTTTAGCGTTAGACACCAACCGTGGTGAAAACACCAGCAATGGGATTTCAATAGTTAAAATTGACACCATCAGTGGAACTACATCCAAGTTGACCTTTGAGGACCTCGACTTGAATGCAAACATGTCTAAATTTATCATCCGTCGCCTCGCGAAGAGTGAAATGAAACCCACAATTATTTAGTACGTCGAACGGACGAACGGGCATAGAGGTTACTATTATGCTCCCAGAAATTTTTTTTTGGGAGCATGGAAAACACTATGTTAAGACGGAACATGTCGAAATTGTTCCTTGTAAAAGCTCTTCGTTCATACCCTTTGAAGATTTTGAAGGTTCGGTGGAGTCTTGACGCTCATATTACCGGCGACTCAATAATCAAAGCTGTTTCTATAGACGTAGCCTCACTGGAAGCGATTGTGGGGTGGGTTGGTACGGTCTCGGTGGATGACGGTGGTGGATGGCAGTTGAAGAGAGAATAGACATGGGGAAATTATCAATCTAACTTTCATAGCTAAGCAACAAGAGCTAAGTACTGTTATGAGAAAGTAGGTATCAGTAATTGTATATTTTTGAAAAAACTGTCGAAAAATGAAAATGAAAATAAAAAAACAACAAAACCTTAACTGTTAGAGTGCTAAATTATTTTTGGTCACCAAAATTTGTTTATATGCATTTGCCTTGTTACAATAGATGGGATAGTGCCGATTGGCACCCCCACCTCCGTGAATTGTAACAAGGCAAATCCTTGTAGACCAAATAGTTCTGCTTCAAAAATAATACGAAGTACATCCACAGGATATGAAGCCTGCAGTACCCGCTTCAGAATAAAGCCCAAATATGGACTTTGAGCTCTCTGCCAGTTAAACTTCTCCAACGGTCTCGATTTGGGGATTTTTCGTTCTTCATTTTGATTCGGGGATCTTTTATCTGCCCCATTATTTTCAGGGGATCTTCTGTCCGAGTGATCTTTTGTCCCACATTATTAATTGCACGTCGAGGAGGTCTTTATTCTCAAAAGACAAATGATTACCTTTCAGGTTTCGATCGTTGTTTTCGTCTTCGCACAATTACAATGATGATAACCACTACCACGAGGAACACTATCACCACGGGAACTGTAATTCCAACAATAGTCCCGACATTTGCCGCGTCAACTTGACTTTCTGAAATCAATTAATAATATTATGATGAAGTTGGTTAATATTTTAATGCCCCTGATCTCCATTTGAACATTTCGCAAGATAACCCAAACATCGGCTGTCGGATTTTGGTGTTATTTGGTATAAGTGAATGAGGGCATGGGGAGGGGGGGGGGGGAGAGTTCACTTATTGCGGGTTTCGTCTATGCATAATTTATGTCCTGGAGTTATGGCCTTGTTAGACTAAGAGAACTTTCCGTACGGACATTTTGCATTATAACTAAAGCATCGGTTGTTCGATTTTTATGTCCTTTGCTATGATGATAGACTAGAATGGAAGAAAGGATATCCATACACTGCGGGTTTCGTCCACACATACATACCAGAGTGGTGGCCCTTGTTACAGTTAGAAAAAAACTGACCCTGTGAGTTGCATTATTGTTTTTTGTCCATGGGAATAATTGTTCTTGAATGGTAGCAGAAAATAGAATAATTTTTATATTGCCCATGCGGAATGGGTGTTCATAAATGTCGGGCATTTTTGAACAAACGAAACACACGCAGACTAACCGAGTTAGTCTGCGTGTGTTTCGTTTGTTCAAAATGCCCGACATTTATGACATCTTGACAAATGCCACCACTCCAATGAGCAGCATGTGCTATTGGTATTACAGGAGAGGCATATGAGATGCTTTTGAGGCGATACATCCTTGTTTATTTCATTAAACACATCCCTATTGTATGGTTTTTCAACAAAAAGTAGATTCCGTGGGGTAGTATTTTTTGCATGGGGAGAGACAAAGGCCCCGCAAACTGATCAGGGACGGCCGTAAGAGGTGGGGGTATTTACCTCTAGATTTCCAATTGCACCCACCAATGGAAAAATTTCGACTGTGATTACAAAATTTCATACAAGTGGGAAATTCCATTAGCACCCCATCTCCCACCCTCCTGCCCGCCCCAGTCAAAATTTACCAACTACACGTTTTCACCCTTTACCCAACACACGATATCAAATTTTAATTTTTTTAATTATTAGTTGTTTTTTTTTTAAATTTTCCAAAAATGTAAAAATACATATCATATAACACGTCACTGGAACAATCTCAACGAGCTCGTTCCACTGAGGAGTCACATATGTCTTTGTTGGAATTGTTTTTTTTTTCAACTGCGGTGTTTGTAAATTCCGCGGGTGGTTGCGGCTAATTCGAAACGAGTTAAAAGGACAATGGGCCGCTAATTTGAAAAATATATTGACTCTAAGATTTTGCTTGTATGTGGAAGAGCATGAAGATAAAACACTGCATGCAAATTGTGAGACATCAGAAGCAACGCGATATTAGGTAAATCTGCAAATAAAAAGCTTTAATGCAGACGATATTTCAGTAAAACACGACACAGTGAAGATATAAACGAAGTTACCCGAGAGTTGTCGGAAGTAAACTAATACCCGTGGCATCATTTCTGAATACACGCGGTTTCTAATTTTAACTTTGCTGCTGTTCGAATAAATGACCGCCACGAACAACAACTGTGCATTATTTTAGCAGTAATTGGTCATAATTAGATGAAATAACCTTTTATTATTTCAAATAAATTGCAGTTAGGCATCCAATAAAACTCACAGCACGTTTATCGACAACGGCAATCTGAAATAGATTTTCTTTGACGCGTACCCATTAAATACACCCACGTAAACATAATCTTCACCTTTGCCTTTGTGAAAAAGCTAACTTCGACGAATATGGAAATTGACATTCCACGGAATTTTCCGTGAATGATCGGCTGGCCAGGTCGGATTGAAAAACGCTGGCAGCGTTAGTAGGTGTATATGGAGAGTTCACGACCATTTTGTACATGTACGTGTACAAAATACGTACACGATGCGTTTACCAACGAGGGATTCAGTGTTAAATCGCACGCTTGTTCACAAAAATGTTCAGTGGTCTTGAAATCTCCTGTTTTTTTGTGACTCCTAGATCGCACTTTTAACGTTCAAATACTCGTGGTGAACGATGAATGTCACGCGTTTTTTAAAAAAAGGTGAAATCGTACATTTTTCACTTTTTTTTTACTTTAAAAATTTTTGTTGACGTTCCCATCGCAGATCAAACCATCGATCCATCGTTGGTGAACGCGAGCAAAATTCTGGGCTAGCATAAAAAAAACGGTTTGAGAATTCTGGACCAGTGGTCTAGAATTCTCTATTGTTTTTGAGGCGGTGGGTTTTTCCCATTTTATGACGTCATTAGGGAATTCCCATAGTGGGATTTTCGAAACTCAGCTAATCAACCAATCAGATTGCTCGATTCTCCGCTAATTGACCAATCGGATTGCTCGATTCTCATAAACTCGATCATACAGAGTTATCTCCCCTCGTCGTGGGGTGGGGGAATACCCGGATTTTTTCCAAAAAAACTTACAGACAACGGTTGAACGCTTCCATTTCTGACGTGAGTGGGGGAATACCCGAGGAAATAAAAAAAAAAGTGATCGATATATATAGGAGAGAGAAAAAAAACATAAAACATAAAAATAATTATACATTTAATTTTGAAAATAATAAAATAACTCGCATTAGCATACTTAAAGGAACATTAGCAATTAAAAACGAAAGATGTTTTTACAGATGGATTCTAGACACCGAGATCGAATTTTAGAAGAGTTTGAGCGTGCTAAGAAGGGCATTCAGTCGGCTGACAGAAGCAGACGTCTTGGTGAGATGGAACTCAAACGCGAAGCCACAAAAATATTTAAACCCGTGACGGAGGGTCAAGAGCGAAGCAGGAAGGAGATAGTCGAAGAATTGAGACCCATAAAGGAGAGTTCTTCGAGAATGGGTTCGTTGCCTCTTAGTTTTGGAAATCGGTATTTCGTTCAATCTACACCGGATTATGTTCCCACGGGAATTCAAACAGAGAGCGAGTCTGATGATACAGCTTCGACTATCACCACTAGTAGCGTCGCATCGTCTGATGATGATGGCGGTAAGAGAGATCAGTTGTATGGATTTTATAAGGATTCGAAGGGAAGGATTTTTGTAGGAGACACAGAAGTAGATATTGGCGATGATGAATTGATCGTGGGTTCGAACAGATACGAATTGACTGATGGACTGCGCAGATTGCTCCTTTACGACAAGTCTAGCGATTACACGGATCAGGATTTCGACAATTACGGCGACATTCTGGTTCAGACTCACGCCATGAAGAGAAATAACGATGCCAGAGAGACGAGAGGAGACCCAAAGCTAACAGAGGTTACAAGTGGACGAAAGTGGTGAAACCCATATGGGATATGAACAAGAAGTTCATCGAATCGGTGACTGGCAAAGGGGTGAAAACCACTTTTCTTCCGAGCGATTCTGACGCTCTGTCCCAGAGATTGAGTTTGTTGATGGCGAGCAGACGGGCTGGTAACACAGGATTAGATAATCAGATAGTTACTATATCTGACGAATTGTTAAGACAGAAGGTTTTGAATAAAAAACACTATAAAAGGCTGATGAACGAATTGAAGGATTGATGTGTATATAATAAGTAGAGAGAAACAAACAAAAATAAAACAGTAAATTTTTACACTAGAATAATAAAAGTATTTAAAAACAACAAAACGATTTACCAGTGAAAAAAACAAAAATATATTATAAAAATAAAATATGTTGGTGATAAAGAACAGGGGATACGTCAGAACTTACGTTCAAGGCGGTTCTGGCATCGTCGATTCTATAATGCGAGCGTTCACGAGCGATGCGGGTAGAAAACTCGCATCGACCGCGTTTGAGGTCGGTAAGAAGACGGCTTTGGATGCTGGTAAGAAAGCCGCTTCCGAAGCCAGTGGTAGGATAGCTGCTGTGGCTGGCAAGAGGGCAGCCGACGCGTTGATCGACAAGTTGATCAGTCCGCCGGCGAAGGGAGCTGCGTTAGAGCGAACGCCGAAAAGTTGGAAAGATTTTAAGGATGCTGTGGTACCCATACAAGATTTAGCCAAAATGACGAGTGGATCTGGATTGAAGAGAACTCGCGACGGTGTGATATAAATAAATAATAACATTAAAAACTGAGTTTGAAAAACATAAAAAATTTGCGTTTGAAAAGAATCTAAAATAACAACAACAAAAAAATAAAACAAAGATGAACATTAAAGATATGTCTTGGAACGACGCCGCGACCAAGAGGTCGAATAACGAGTTCTTTCCCAAAAGCATAAGAGGCTTGATAGTGGGAAAATCGAATTGTGGAAAGACTAATCTGTTGATGAATCTGTTGTCCCGACCCGACTGGTTGGATTACGACAGATTGTTCGTATTTGGCAAGAGCTTGTTTCAACCCGAATACAGATTGCTTCGAGAGTGCATGGATCGTAGATTGCCCAAGGACGTCATAGCCAGAATCTTTTGACAGTAGGGAGGAATTCGACAAGAGCGAAGCTCCACTTTCGACCATTTTGGACGGTGCGGCGATAGAGCTGATGAAGAGAAATGCATCTTCGAACGTCGAGTGTCGATTTTATGAGAACGCTAGCGACGTTCCGGATCCTAGAGAATTGAAATCGGAAGATAAGAATCTCATGATTTTCGACGATCTGCTTTTGGAGAGACAGAACCGATGCGAATCGTATTACGTTAGGCGTCGACACAGCAACGTGGACTGTTTCTACCTGTCGCAGAATTATTTTCGATTGCCCAGACAGACGATAAGGGAGAACGCTAATTTTCTATGTCTCTTTCGCCAAGATCTCAAGAATCTCAATCACATCTACGGCGATCACGTCGCAAACGACATGAGCGCGGCGGAATTCAGGAGATTCTGCAAGAGGGTTTGGGATGGTGGACTTTACAATTTTGTCGTGATCGATTTGACAAGCAAATTTAATCGCGGAAAATATCGGTGCGGATTCGACAAGTTTTATGTTTCTGATGATAATAATAAGATAGAGCGTGAAAATAAAATTTAGAAAATAATAAATCTTCAAATAATTAGTTTTGAATAAAAAAAACTAAAATTAAATATAATGTTCGAACATGGAGAATTGTTAGAACGAATAGCTGAGAATACGGCTGCAAAACAATCCATTCAAATCATCGTGAGTGGCGATTCGACTCGATTCGCTACGAAATTCGAACCTTCCATCGAATTGAATAGAGAGAAAAGATACGAGATGGTGTTGGTGAATCTGGAGACTTATTATTCCTTTCCCAACGTCACCGAAAAGAATAACTCGTTCAAGTATTCCGACGGAGTGGATTGGTTGGAGATTCGAATTCCCAAAGGCAGTTACGACATAGACGATTTGAACAATTACATTCAGACGCGAATGAAGACGGATGGAAAGGGAAGCAACAAGATCAGACTCGCTCCCAATCCTAATACCTTACAGACGATGTTGGATTTGGAAGACAATTTTCGAGTGGATTTCAACACGGACGATTCTGTAGGCAAGATGTTGGGATTCAATCGAAAGATGTATCGAGACCACGCGGCATCTGAAAATACGGTCGACATTCTCGCAGTCAATAGCATTCTGGTGAACGTGGATGTGATTACTGGAAGCTACGTGAATGGTAGCGCTCAACCGACGATCTATTCCTTCTTTCCAAACGTGTCGCCGGGTTATAAGATCGTGGAGCGACCTCGAAATTTAGTTTATCTACCAGTGATTTTAGACACGTTGTATAGTCTCAAAACCACATTGACAGATCAAAATGGTGAACTGTTAGATCTTCGCGGAGAGAGAGTGACGATACGATTTCACATAAGAGAAATATAAAAGCAAAAAAAAAAAAATATTGTGTTTTTATATAGATAACAAAAATAAAATAAACGCAATATTCATTTTACAAAATGATTTTAATATAATTATTAAACAAGAAACAATTGAAGTAAATAATTTAAAAAAAACAGAATTATGACAGATATACGTGATTAAAAACGTGAACATATCTGCAGGACAGAGGAAGAAACTTAAGAGAGCGTTAACAACTCGAGGCGAGGCGGTGAGATTCAAATTCACTCACGTAGATCTGACGAGAGGCGGTCAGGATTCGATCGCCTGGACCAGAAGTCAAATCAAAAGGTTGGAGAAAGCGATTCGTGATGGAAGAGGGTTGGCGGTGAGATTGAGTCCCGCTCAATTGAGATACAATTTGAGAATGAAAGGTGGTTTCCTACCGCTATTGGCAGGAATAGCCGCAAAAGCATTACCCTTCGCCGCAAAGGCACTACCCTTTCTCGGAAAGACTCTCGGCGTGGGAGCTCTCACGGGACTCGCTAGTTCGCCAGTTGAGAAATTAATGGGTGGCAGCAGACTGTTCTTGAAGAAGGGAGGAGCCGTGTGTCGCGTCCACGTAGACGACAGCGGTAAAGGATTGTATCTAGAACCTGTTAGAGGAGGCAACTCTCTGAGAGGAAACAGTCTCTATCTGAAGAGTGGACAGAATGTTGAGCGACTCGGCAAGGGTTTGTTGCTCGGTGAGAATTCGCCATTTAAGAATATACCGATTTTGAATATGTTATTATAATATAAAATTATATAAAATATAAATCATAGAGAGTATAAAATAATATATTTAAAATGGATAAAAAGGTGGAGAAACAATTAGACGATAATGACGAATATCGCGAGACAGAGTGCGAAGAAACAAAAAAAAAATGGAAAAATGGTTAGACGCTAATGATGGATATATGAGGAAAGAACTGATGAAAGAGATAGATAAAGCGCGGGATAGACGGTTGAGAATGAGACGCTTTCCACCGTCACAACTACCTTCTAAAGAGAATGGTGATGATGCGAGTGTTACCAAGAGATGCACAACATTCGTTCATAATTATGATTCGGATAAACAAAAATGTTGGTATAAACGTATCATATCACAAAAAAAAAGAAAAAAAGAAAAAGAAGAATCGACGCTGAAAATTGAGAAAAAAGGAAACGTTATTATAATATATGGTAAAAGTGAAGAAGAAGGAAAATAAAAAAAAAGTAATGAGATCTAAAGATGATTTCATTACTTTTTTTTTCATTTTTCTTCGCTAAAAATCAATCTCTCTATTGTTTATATTTCCAAGCTCATTATTAGCATGTTGACACTCGTGTTTTCAAGATGATCTCATCACGTTTTTTCTTTCTTCTTCGCAAAAAATGAATCACTCTATTGTTTATATTTCCAAGTCCGTTATTAGCATGTTGGCACTCGTGTCTTCTCCTTTTTCGAAAACGTGTTGAATGTTTATCTTTACTCTTTTGAGTTTTGTTACATTGGTCAACTCGCTCTCACCACCCAATTTCTTCACGAGTTCGAATGAGATGTTTGGAAATATGTAATTTCCATAGGGCAACGACAAATCGTCCTTGTCGAATTCTCTATCTTCGGCGATGACGATGTTCTGCAGATCGCTTTGGTACTCGTAAAACAAATCGAGCGCGGTTTCGTCTAATTTCAAAGGCATGCGATATTTTCGTATTTGTGCTCTAAGCCCTTCGTCTCGACATCATTCAATTCGATGGGATCGTGTCGTTGTAATCTATAGATTTTATGACCGAATTTCTTATACATTTCGACTCGTTTCAATTTCAATTCGCATCTTTTAGGTGTTGCTGTCTTCATGATCGATTATTTAGTTTTTTGTTTTACAAATTCTTGCAAATAATGTATATTTTAAATTTTGTATTTTAATAATTTGTTTAAAAAAAGTTTTGTTTTTTTTGCTCCTTATATATATATAAAAAAAAAGTTTTTTAAATTTTAATTTTCTTTAATGTAAAAATTTTTTTGTAAAAAGTAATGAGATCATCTTTAGATCTCATTACTTTTTTTTTCCTTCTTCTTCACTAAAAATCAATCTCTCTATTGTTTAGATTTCCAAGTCCGTTATTAGCATGTTGACATTCATCATTTTTCCACTTACGAAAATGTTTTGAATGTTTATCTTTACTCTTTTGAGTTTTTTTACATCGGTGAATGTGCTCTCACCACCCGATTTGTCCATGAGTTCGAGTGAGATTATTGGATATATGTAACTTCCATAGAACAATAACAAATCGCCCTTGTTGAATTCTCTGTGTTCAGCAACGATGATATTATTCAGCAGATCGCTTTGGTACTCATAAAACAAATCGAGCATGGCTTCGTCCAATTTCAAACACATCCGATATTTGTTGTAGTAGCGCTCTAACTCCTCCATCTCAACCTCATTCAATTCGATGGGATCGTGTAATGTATAGATATTAAAACCGAATTTCTTATACGCTTCGTCTCATTTCAATTTTAATTCGCATCTCTTAGGTGTTGTTGTCATGATCGATTATTTGGTTTTTATGAATTCTTGCAAATAATGTATATTTTAAATTTTGTATTAAAGAAAAAAAGATGTTAAAATTTAACTTTTTTATATATATAAAAAAGTTAAATTTTAACATCTTTTTTTCTTTAATACAAAAAAAAAATATTCTTACAAATGAAGCAAACAGATAAAACAATGGTAAATTTAAATGAGAAAACCATACCTCAGTTAAACGAGATTTGTAAACTATTACAAATTTCACATTTCAGAAATCATAGAATTAAATCAAAAAAAATTGAAGTCATACAAGAATATTTACGAAACGCTAGAAAGGCAAACGAAATGTCGATAGCAACAACGTCAAAAGAAGCATCGGTTGTGAAAAATGAGAAGATAGTAAAAGGAATCGAAATGCCGATGTCGAAAAAAACAAAAACGTTTCGATTGTGAAAAATAAGAAGATGACTAAACGAAATGCCGTTGAAGAACATCAAGTTTCCAAAGAAAAGAAAAGAAAAACTAAAACGAAAACGAGTGATGCACTTCAGATTCTAGACAAATGAGATATATTGAGCGAAATTCAACGAGCAATCGACGAAGGGAAAGGAGAAGAATGTGTAACATGACTCATTGCGGAACTATTCCAATTGAAACCCGTAGAATGGGAGAGTGTGATCAAAGGCGTTTTTAAAACTTTCGACGTGGTTCCCGCGTTCAAGAAAATCGATCCGAAATTGTTCATGGAACGGGTGAAGAAAAATGTATTGGATTTGTTTCGGGAATACATGAACGTGGGACTAAAAATTAAGATGATACTCCATTGCATGATGAATAAAATCGATGTGAAGTCCGGCGAGAGCATCGTGAAAAATGCATATTTCAGATCTAACGTCGAACCCGTATTTCGAGGTTCAGATTTATCGGACGTTTTCGAAAAGATGAAAGACAAGATGTTGATGTCTCTCGCGAATTATCAACATGAAGGTAGTAATTGGACGTTCGATGAGGTGTTGAAACTCGAAATTCACTTAAATAAAAACGATCCGTTGAAAGGATCTTCCTACTTGGAATTACCGTATTTCTTGGCTAAGAAACACGCCGTGGTCAACGTGAGAAATAAAGATGATCAGTGTTTTAAATGGGCAGTCACCTCCGCTTTATACCCTGTCGAAATACACTCCGATAGAGTTTCTCGTTACGTGGAAACTTCTAAAAATCTCGATTGGACCGGAGTGACTTTTCAAACAGAGTTAAAACACATCGAACGTTTCGAGGCTCAAAATCCCACCGTAGCGGTGAACGTCTTTGGATACGATGATGAAAAACAAAAGATCTATCCTCTCAGACAGAATTCGTATCGCAGAAGAGAAAAGACGATTATTTTATTATTGATTTCGAATGGTGACAATCGTCATTATTGTTGGGTTAAACATCTGACCCGATTACTGTCAAAACAAAATAATAAACATAACGGAAAGATATCTTTATGTTTCAATTGCATGAACATGTTTCAGAGCGAAGACTTGTTGGCGAAACATCAGGAATATTGCAATGATAATCAAGGTGTTGCCGTCGAAATGCCCAAACCTAACACCATCGTGAAGTTTGAAAATCACAAAGGAAGGTTAAAAGTACCATTCGTCGTGTACGCCGATTTCGAATGTTTCACCGCGAAAATGAGTTCCTGTCAACCCAACGCTCTTCAAAGTTATGTCGAAAGATATCAAAAACACATGCCTTCGGGCTATTGCATTTACGTGAAATGCGCTTTCGAATTGCAACACGACATGTGTCCCTTCACCTACACGAAACAGTATGAAGATGACAACGTGGCTCAAAGGTTCGTGGAAGAGTTAGAATCAAAAATTCAAATGTTATACAACAAATTTAAAACTCCGGCAAAAATGATCATCACATGAGAGCAGCAGGACGAAAATAACAGAGCCACCAAATGTCACATATGCAGACAATCGTTCAACGAGAATTCGGAGGAAAATAAGAAGGTCAGAGACCACGATCATTACACGGGTCTGTATCGCGGTCCGGCTCACAGCAAGTGTAATTTAAAATATCGAGACGCCATTTTCTATCCGGTGATGTTTCACAATCTCTCGGGTTATGACAGTCATCTGTTTGTGAAAAATCTCGGCACCTCACACGAAGAATTAAATTGCATCGTAAACAGCAAAGAAAGATACATTTCCTTCACGAAATGGAAGCTCATGGATAAGAAAATCGTAATCGACAGAGAGACGTTGAAAGAAAAAACGAAATTCATTTGTAGAGCCATACGTTTCATCGACAGTTTTAAATTCATGTCGACCGCTCTGGAAAAATTAGTTGATAACATGAGCGAGGATAAATTTAAAATCACGAGCGAACATTTCGGAGAACGAGTAGACGTCATGTTGAGGAAAGGAGTCTATCCTTACGATTACATGAACGATCTAAAGAGATTCGAAGACACCGCACTACCTTCGAAAGAAGATTTTTATTCGAAATTATACGAATCTGACATTTCCGATGAGAATTACGAACACGCCAAAAACGTGTGGAAATCATTCGATATGAAAACCATGAGAGATTATCACGATCTCTATCTGAAGACCGACGTTCTGCTCTTGGCAGACGAGTTTGAAAATTTTCGAGACGTCTGTTGTCGAAATTACGATCTGGATCCCGCTTGGTATTTCACAGCACCTGGTCTGGTGTGGGACGCTCTGTTGAAGACCACCGAAGTCTAATTGGAATTATTATCTGACGTAGACATGTTGCTCATGTTAGGGCTACGAGAGGTGGCATCTCGATGATCTCCCACACATATTCTGAAGCTAACAATCCCTACATGAAAGAAGGTTTCGATTCAAAACGGTTGACTAAATACATACAGTATTGGGACGCTAATAATCTGTACAGCTGGGCTATGAGTCATCCTTTACTGATTGGAAATTTCGAATGGGTGAAGGAACCGGAAGAGATGCAAAAATGGAGAGACTATCCTTGCATTTTAGAAGTCGATTTGAACTATCCGGAAGAATTACACGATCCACACAACGATTATCCGCTGGCTCCCGAACGAATGGAACCGAACGAAGGAGATGAGGAAAAACTCATTCCGAATTTATTTAACAAACGTAACTACGTCATCTACAGCAAGAATTTGAAACAGTACGTCGATTACGGGATGAAATTAGTCAACATACATCGCATCATTCGATTCAACAAAGAGCCTTGGATGAAAAAATACATCGATCTCAACACGAATCTTAGAATTCGAGCCGAGAACAATTTCGAAAAAGATTTCTTCAAACTCATGAACAACTGCGTGTACGGTAAATCGATGGAAAACATCAGGAAGAGAACCGACGTTCGACTCGTCACGTCTGAGAAAAGAGCTAAAACATTAGTGGCGAAACCCAATTACAAACATCGAACCATATTCGATGAAAATCTAGTGGCCGTTAACATGCAAAAGACGCACCTGAAGTTCGACAAACCGTATTATCTCGGACCGATCATCTTAGATGTCAGCAAGCGTTTGATGTACGAGTTTCACTATGATTACGTCAAACGAAAATTTGGTGATAAAGCCAAACTACTGTTCACCGACACGGACAGTTTAGTTTACGAGATAGAGATGAAAGACGTCTACCGAGATATATCTCAGGACGTGGCCGAGTGGTTCAACACGAGCAATTATCCCATTGATCAACCATCCAGCATTCAATTGAATGACAACAAGAAGGTGTTGGGTAAATTTAAGGACGGGAGCGGTGGTAAACAAATCGTCGAATTCGTGGGCTTGAGACCCAAACTGTATGCTTATCGTGTAGAAGATGATGAAGAGATCAAGAAGTGCAAAGGAGTTAAAGCGTGCGTGGTGAAGAAAAACATCTCTTTCCAAGAGTATAAAGATTGTCTGTTAGGAAGTGGTTCGGTGTATAAGACTATGAAATCGGTTCGAAGCGAAAATCATGACTTGTATACCAAAATAGTCGACAAGATTTTGCTGACGGCCGACGATGATAAGAGATTCATGTTAGACGATAAAATAAGCACTTTGGCACTCAGACATTGGACTGTGAATCTAATTAGAGATGATATGAATGTGGATGATTGGATTCCAGATACGATTGTGGATGATAAGATTCCAGATATGATTGTGGATGATAGGATTCCAGAAAATCAAAAAGAATTAGATGGAATCAAAATTATAGAAATCGATAGTGACATCGAGAAAGTTAGTTTAAAAAGAAAAAGAAAAAAAGAAAAAAAAACCCTAACGAACTCCAATTCTTAAATTCCGAAAACGTTCGAGCTAAGAGAGACAAACAACGTTTGATATCTCTTTTTGTGTTGTCTTTTTTTGCAGGTAGCGAAAAAGACGTATTTGAATATAATAGATATTTGCAGTTGTTATTCCTGTTCAAAAAATTGTCAAAAGATCAAGAGAAATACATTTACGACATGGTGTCTAAAAAATTTCATTTGTTAAATCACCACAAAACGATCGAATCTGTTCTACTAAAAGATGGTAATATCAGGATTCTAGAAAATCAAAAGGAATTAGATGGACTCAAAATTATAGAAATCGATAGTGACATCAAGAGAGTTAGTTTAATAAAAAGTGAAAAAACAAAAAAAAATAACGTCATTTCTAAGTAAATTATAATAAAATAAATAAAAAAAAATATATACGCATTTATGAAGAAGAAAATAAAGATATCCGTAGAAGGTGCCGTCTTACCTAATGAACCCCTATCCAACATCGATCTGTTGAATGTGGCAAAGGATTTGAAAATCAAAGATTTTCTAGGCGTGTTTTCCAGAGATGCCTTGCCAAAGAGAAGACCTCGACAATCGGAATGCGTAATTTTAAATCTAGACGATTCATCGGGTGAAGGCACTCACTGGGTGGCGTGGATGAAGAATGGGAAGAAGAAAAATTATTATTTTGACAGCTACGGTATCTCGCCGCCAAAAGAAATAAAGAACTATTTCAACAAATCGATGGTTCGTTACAACATGGAACAAGTGCAATCACCAGATCAAGTGTTTTGCGGTCACCTGTGTCTCTACGTTCTCAAGAGATGGTCTGAAGGAGATCGATTTCAAGACATTCTCAATGATTTACATTAGAGAGAGATTTTTTTTTTTTATAGTATATATAAAGATAAAAAATTATTTAAAAAAAATTTTAATCGAATAAAAACGAAAAATAAAATAACATAGTTCATTTTTAATAAACTGCGTTTTGAATATATTTTTTCTAAAAAACAAAAAATCCTCACAACAACATGCCAGTCGATAAATTTGGTAGAAGTGATGACGAAAAAGTCAACCCAAGAAAGAAGAGGAAGACGTTCGAAGTCGACGATGGTTATGACGTTACCAACTTGGACGAACGTTATGTTCGGAGATACGAACCTCGAGAAGAACCTTTGAACATGAATGATAAGAATCTCTACAATCTTCCCGAGCCGATAGATCTCGCAGATGCTGCGACTAAAAAATACGATGACAGGGGGAATGCCGATTTCGAACGAATCCTGCTAGATAATTATGTGGATAAAACCATGACCGACGATCTCAATCTGAAATACAAACGTTTGGTGAACGTCGCGAATCACATAGATCCCACCGATGCCGCGACCAAGAAATACGCGAACGACTCTCACGCGAGATTCAGCGAACACCTGAGAAATAGATATGTTCAGACAACGATACACTCGGAATTGAACGCCAATTATAACAAAATAACGAACGTGGCTACTCCCACGAATCCCAAGGACGTGACGACCAAACACTACGTAGATCTGGAACAGAGAAAGTCTGATGGACGAAAAATGAAATCGGATCTGAATGCGGGATTTAACAAGATATTGAATCTGTCAGAGATCAACGACACGGATGCAGACTCAACCGCGGTCAACAAGGGCTACGTAGATTCTGCCGTGATACAATCACAAGAATACCTAGAATCGCAAGTGGACGATCTCTACCTGAACAAACAATCTGGTGGAACCATGGAGAGTGGCATCAACATGAACGGTCACAATTTATTCGGTCTCGATCACGATCCCGAATTCGATTCCAGCGCGGTCAGCAGAAAGTACGTGGACGACAACTCGGTCTGGAGAAAGGGTGACATCATGGAAGGTAAACTAGACATGGGTGGACACGCGCTCACGAATCTACTGGATCCCGTGAACATGACGGATGCCTGCACCCTGATTTCGGTGGTGGAGAAAGTTAAATATGCTAGACAATTGATCACTGTGTGGGCCGAGGAGGCCAGCACCTTAGATGAGGGAAAAGCTGAGTGGTCTTTCAGAAATGGAGGTAGCGGATCGAAACATGGTCAGGTGGGATATCCCATGCCGTTGGGAGGTGAAATCCTTCGAATGAGTCTGGCTTCCTCGGATTTGAATAACAGAGCGGTTGTCAATCTCATGGTGAATGGAGAAGAGAGCGATAAGAGATACAGCATTGAAAAGACGGAGAATCAACACGCGAATGTTAGCATGTTTGGCACGCCTCTCAAAGTGAACGCTGGAGACAGGATTAATTTCATTACGAAAACCAATAATCCCAAAGCCGCCACTTCCGTGGTGAGTCTACTGATCGAACTAGTTCCTTTGAACAAACAGTGAATGCGCAAAAATAATGAATTAAAAAAAATAATGTGTGATTATTAAAAACAAAAAAACAAAAAAAAAAAAGTAATGAGATTTAGAAAGATGTTCAATCTCTCTAGATCACATTACTTTATTTATTGTTTTTGTTTTTTTGTTTTTAATAATTACTCATTACTTTTTATTTTTTTTTGTTTTTTATTTTTTTTCACACTCGTCTCTCATCGAATGATCGACATCTTATTTCCGTCTGATTCGAATTGTAATTCTCTGTCCAACAGGACCAGGGTGAAGGCTTCGGTTTTTCTCGGCACGTTCCTATCGAATTGCATCTTGATCTGAATGTCTAAGACGCTACTCTTGAGTCGTTCACTCTGTTTACTGACGTCGAATACGAACACATGGGATACATCGACTTGTATTCGCCGGGAGACATGTTGGGGTTGCTCATCAATTCGTCTAGACCGTGATGCTTCTTTCTAAAATCAGCGGCGTCGCCATACAGTCTGCAGAAATCGTTCTTGTCGAACGACGCATTGTAATCGATTGCTGGATATCTCATGGCATTCAGAAACACTTGCATTATTCTCAAATGGCAGTGATCGAACAGCGACGCATTCTTTTCCTGAGACCCGTCCCTATCGGTCTGAAATGCAACCACGATGAAACGCGGTCTCTCGGAAGCGGATTTCACCGTCAATCTCCAATCGAAGTGATTCGTGGTGGGAGGAATGCTTGCCGTGTCGCACTGTCTCATTCTAAATCCCACGGGTAATTTACTCTTGGATTCTATGATCTTGTAGAGACGCGCTTTCTCCACGATCGAAGGCTCCACGTGCGGAACGAACCATGATATCTTGTGTAGAGTTATCTTACCCGCATCGGTCGCAGTGAGTCTCACTATTGCATCGTCGTTTCTTTTTCAAATCAACGTCAGATTGTGTTTGAATCCGTACATGATCTTGTTGTAATCGTCTGCAAATCCGAAGATGTGTTTCAAAGGTATCCTGAACGAAAACGTTCCTTTAGGTCTGGACGTCTTGACGACGTAGTCGAATATCAAGGCGGTGCCTGCGCTAGCAGGGCCTACGGTGTCTTTCACCCACAACTGATTAAGTCCTCTGGATTTCGAAAAATCATCAGGATACGTCAAGAGTCTGAACGTCGTGGTGGCCTGACCGGGATGAAAAACAGATTCTATCTCTTGTCCGGATAGCATGTATTTTATGTTACTGAATAGATGCATGATGCCATTATTGGCAAGAGTAACTGTGTCGTCGTCGGCGTAGTCGCTCCCATCTTCCTTGGTGAGACGTCCCTGCACCACTATGTAACTCTCGCTAGGATGTACGAATAAATCTTGAGTTTCGACATTGATTCTTATCTCTCCCGCATTGTTCAAACTCGTTCCGGTTACCGGTTCGTATTCGTGAACCTCATATTCTTGAATACTTTCATCTTTCACTATGCTTTGTGCTATATCTAGTATATTTGTCATTTTAAAGGATTTTTAGTTTTTTTGTTTATTAATTAACTTGCTTTCTTTATCTAAAAATAGTTTTTAATTATTTTTTATTATTTTTTTCTCTCTTATATATATGTGTGTAAACAAGAAAATGTTAAAGATTGTAAATAAAAAAAATTTTGTTTTCTTCATCATAACTTCGTCTTCTGTAATTGTTGTTCGTAAAACTTTCCGATGATCTCTTCTCCATCCAAAGCTTCGATTTCGTAAGTCACCGGATCGGTGTGAAATATTTTGATTATCACGAAGATTTCCGAGGTCCATCGAGGAGTATAACCCTTTTTGAAGTGCTTCTTATAAGCGTAGATTCTCACTCGATCACCGACCGCAAATTTCGGCGTTCTAGACTTCTTCCTGATCTTAGAGCTCTCAGGATATAGATTCGCGTAGACCCGTTTTTCGTTTCGAGGATCGCTAGCTTCCGTGGGAGTCATCTTGATCGATCTGTGTCACGTGTTGTTGTAATCTTTGACCAGACCATTCAGAGCGTATATGTATTTCTTGGTCGAATTCGCAGTGAAGTATCTGTGCATCTTTTCCTTCATCGTTCGATTCCAACGTTCCACCACACTGGCTTTCTCTTCGTTTTCGATCGCGTAGAGGTCTACCAATCGATGAACGTGCTTGTTGTAGAATTCCTTTCCCTTATCCACCCACAATTCACTCGGTTTTCGAGAAGACGAGTCGAACACGCTCTTCAGAGCCTCGGCGACGCAGGGTCCCGATTTATTCTTCAAAGCTCTGATCCAACCGTATTTGGAAAACACGTCGATGACTGTCAATAGATATTTGACGCCCTCGTTCCACCTCGAAAACGATCTCATGTCGACCAAGTCGGCAGACCAAATATCATCCAGACCCTTCACGAACACCCTTCTCTTTCGAAATTTACGCACTATGGGTTTGTGTAACTCCTCGGCCAATTCGCTCGTCAATAATCGTTTCTTCTTCTTTTCCGATGCGCTTTTTTTTTTGAACGCCCCATCCGAATCAACGTTTCGGACCGATCAGATTGCCGACCAGCGAACGTTCCATCTTCTCTCTCCTGGTCGGATTCGATATGCCTCTCAATTTCCCCAACATGTTTTTATCGCAGACGTCATTGTGAGTCTTGGTGTCGTGATGTTCGGCGTAGCACAGATCGTGATCATATGCGGCCACGTCCACCCTATTCACAGGTTTGCTCCAAGATTTGGGTGTTAGATCGGCGTTGAGTCTCTTGTTCAATTTCGTTCCAGGTCCCGTGAAACTGTGACCGGGCAGATGCATTTCAAAAGGTAGATTATTGATCATTTTATTCACGATGCCTTTACCTTTGCTCGCGTTCTTTTTTTTGATGAATCTAGTCTTGACAGAACCACACACGTCGCAAATTCCGCGAAGCATCTGTCTGTCATTTTTAGTTCGCACTTCTCTAGAATTACTCGTCTCGGTAACTCTCTTACACTTTACGCAATACATTTTTAAGAGTTATTTAAATTAATTTCGTTTTTTTTATTTTATATATAAATTTAATAATTAATTAATTCTGTTCTTATATATATATATTTTTTTTTCAATCGCTGCTCAAGAGTTCTATCATCTTACAGAATTCCTCCCTGGCCTCTTTCCTCCCCTTTTCCACGAGAGAATCCTTCATCTCTTCCATGATAATCTGACGAGTCTTGATTCTCATGGCTTCTTTCATGGCATTGTATTTCGTTTTCTCACTCAATATCGCGAAGTATTCTCCGTCCGATATCCTACCGTCTTTCAACGCCATGGAGATCATTTTGGATATCGTGTTGATCTTGGAGTCGGCCAAGACGCGAATCTTGTCGTGTTTCCTTGCCTTCAGATATAATTTCCTACTCAAAAAGTTTCCGAGCGTCCTAAACAATCCGGCGGCGAGAGCCACTCCTTCTACGGTCAACACGATCGGAATGCCGACTGCGGTCGACAACAATCCGATGCCGGCCGCGTGTAAACCCATGGAAATCGTGATGAGTGTCGTGTCGATCGCGTTGACGAATTTCACGAAACGCGAATACTTCTTCTTGAGGGAACGACGAGAATCTCTCTCTCGAGTTAGATACTCTTGGATTCTATTGATTTGATCGATGCGATACCTCTCTCCTCTTTCTCTTTCTTCTAGCGACGGTGCCGTCGGCAAAACGTCGATCGGCTTCTCATCCTCGTCGTCCACTAACGTCGGATACAATTTATTTCTGGTTCTCATTTTTGTATTTTTTTCTTTCTAATATTTAGATAAAAATTTTATGTGTGTATTTATTTTTATTTTCTATTTTCTCTTATTTTATATCAACGAAAAAAACTTAGACGTATGCTTCATTCAGCAATAATTTCTTGATGCATCCCTTGTCTTCTAAAGTCAGACTTTTACGCGCCAATTTCAGTTCTTCCGAAACTGTAGGCTTGTCTTGATTCTTACAGAAGACTAATCTCTTCCAAAACGTGATCACATCGTCGAATCTAACGCGTTCGAACGCCGGTTCGAAATACATTAGGATCATATCTTCCCTTTCAATCGTCAGACACGAATGATTCTCGTGATCGAAGTCTAGATGATCCCGACATCCGACGCATCGTTCTAACAAGATGGGACGTAGTTCTTCGTTCACGCAGATTGCGTATGCTCTCATCAGCATGTTTAAAAGAATCCTTGCTCTAATAGTCTGGGAAGCGCACATGATTTACGTATTTTTTTTATTATTTATTCGATTTGATATATTTATTTTTCTAAATAACTATTATTTATATATTTTTTTTCTCTCTCCTATATATATCGATCACTTTTTTTTATTTCCTCGGGTATTCCCCCACTCACGTCAGAAATGGAAGCGTTCAACAGTTGTCTGTTAAGTTTTTTTGGAAAAAATCTGGGTATTCCCCCCACCCCACGACGAGGGGAGATAACTCTGTATGATCGAGTTTATGAGAATCGAGCAATCCGATTGGTCAGTTAGCGGACAATCGAGCAATCTGATTGATTGATTAGCTGAGTTTGGAAAATCCCACTATGGGAAATTCCCCTAATGACGTCATAAAATGGGAAAAACCCACCGCCTCAAAAACAATAGAGAATTCTATACCACTGGTCCAGAATTCTCAAACCGTTTTTTTTTTATGCTAGCCCAGAATTTTGCTCGCGTTCACCAACGATGGATCGATGGTCTGATCTGCGATGGGAACGTCAACAAAAATTTTTAAAGTAAAAAAAAAGTGAAAAATGTACAATTTCACTTTTTTTTAAAAAACGAGTGACATTCATCGTTCACCACGAGTATTTGAACGTTAAAAGTGCGATCTAGGAGTCACAAAAAAACAGGAGATTTCAAGACCACTGAACATTTTTGTGAACAAGCGTGCGATTTAACACTGAATCCCACGTTGGTAAACGCATCGTGTACGTATTTTGTACACGTACATGTACAAAGTGGTCGTGAACTCTCCATATACACCTGCTAGCGTTTATCAAATATCCAATAAATGTGTAGAGCGGGCGTTATGGGTGCTCTGAGAACCGAAGGCGTGAAACGATAATCGGGGGATCTGGGGGTCTTCCTTCAGATTTTTGTTTGTTACTTCGTGCTAGGAGAAGCATTCTCTTGCATGTTCTTGACAATAACGTCTCAATTATTGCCTTACAACTTTAGTAATGTATTACCTGTATTTCTGTGTGAATGGTGCATTTTTTCTCCGAAGATAACCGTGACCACCACAACGCAGGAAAGACCGATGGAAAACCAACAAACTCGAACAAGTGTGTTTTTTTATATGAATGGAGCCTGGTCATTAATGCAACTATATACGCTTTCCGCCTCCTCCAGCGTCGGAGATGTCGCCTTTACTTCCCAAAATTCCAACTCAGCTTCAAATCGGCAAAACTTCCAATTGTTACTATTTACAGCTGTAGTGTACGCAGTATTCAGCTTCGCTTCATAAGTATGCATGATGTCAATCGGTACGAGATTTCCATAGTACCTTTACTTATCGTAATAAAACGAAATCCTCGAAATGCACTTTAAGAAAATCACATCATGTAAAATCGTTATCCTGAGTTAATTCCATCATTCACAGTTACAAAATGATGAAGCATCAAAATTTGATAATTCCTGCATAAGATCTGATTTAATGTTCAATTCAATTCTTCTTTATTTGTCTTTACCAAAATATTGGTGTAAGTCAATACAAAACCAGTTATAGCAGCCAGATCGAACCCACCTCTTCCCACGATGGGACTTTTTCACTTTTACGTCCAGTTTTCATCTACTGGACAATATTTCCCACATCCTCGGGTGGCATAATGTCTGCCAGCCCACGTATATGTGAATCATCCATCGGGGGAAGATCCTGGGTCGTCACTGGTGAACATCACATGTGAGGATTGCGCAAAAGTACACCCATAAACACTTTGCAATATTGGATCAAAAGTGTGTGGCACTGTGAAGTATTGGCGCCCACACACACACGCACACACATGCCAGCACACCCACCCACCCCCCCCCCCACCCCCCCCCCCCCCCCCACACACACACACAAGTGCATACACACGCAGATTTGCATGTACAAGAAAGTATGTACATGCACATGCGCAGGAGCGTGTCTGTGGGTGCGCGCCTGCATTGCACACAAACGCACGCATACGCGTGCGCGCAGGTACATATTACTGTAAAGTATTTTGGAGCTCAGGGAGGTGAACCAAATAGTTTATTCACTTGACGAATATACTTAGACATATTACGTAATGTACGCATGTTTCCAGTGTTTAAAAGATCTATCATCTTTGGCATATTGGGTCTCTCATAATAGTACATTTTAATGTAACATTTCCGTAATGACTTTAATTTATCGCATACTAATAATACGTGGAATTCATCACCCATATCATTCTGACACAGTGGGCATATCATGTCGTTTAATTGTGTTCCATACCAGGCACCAGTTTCAACTGGTAAGCGGTGGTTTCGTGTTCGAAATGTCATAATCGAGGTCACTTCCAAAGGCGAAAGTTTAGTTATATACGTTTCGGTTTGAAAGGCTGTTTTTATTGATCTATAAAATTCGTATTTATTGGAAGTACTCAGAGTTGTGTTCCATTCTTGTATATATAAATCAAGAAGTTTACGTCTACTGGTTGCTCGAAACCACTGTGTATTAATAATATCTTGTGACATCCAAAGATTGGGCATGCCTATTTCAATTAGGGTGTTTTTTAATTTGGTCTATCCATCGGAGGCAGGTGTTTCCATTCATATATTCTTGAAGGAGTGTCAAATATAATGAAAATGAAATCTTTGATTTATTACCACTTATAAAATGTGCCCAGAAGTTAATGTATCGCATTTTGATTTTAACGGAGATTGGGAATAATCCCAATTCTCCATATATAAAAGCAGGTGTTGATTTTTTCAGATCCAACACAAATTTAAGAAACCAAAGTTCTGTTGTGTCCAATATTTTATTGTTCCCAATTCCCCAGATTTCACAACCATACAGTAAAATTGGGACAATCATTTTTTCATACATTATTATTATTGTATCAATCAGTAATTTATTTTTTCTCATTTTGGATACAATAGCAAACATTGCCCTCTTTGCCACTTGACATCGGGTTTTCTTTTCTTTGTGAAAAAATCCATTACGAGAGAACATGACCCCTAAATACTTGTATGCATTAATAATTTCTATAGGAATACCGCCTACAGAAAATGTTCTATTCTTACTACGATTTCTTCTAAAGATTATGACTTTAGTTTTTGAAATGTTGACTTTGAGCTTCCCGTATTCACAGTATTTTGAGTACTCGTGTAATAAGTTGTCAAGACCAGAAGCACTATTAGCAAGCAGAATAGTATCATCTGCGTATAAGAATACTGATAATCTAACATAGCCGAACGCTGCTTGTTAACTAAGATCTGATATTTTCAGACCACTTTCACTGTTGTTTGCTAAAAATGTCTCTAAGTCATTCAGATATATAGCAAAGAGTACGGGAGACAGATTTTCCCCCTGGCGCACACCGGCCGTGCATCCAAACAAAGGGGAATAATTACCATCAGACATCACACACGATTTGATGTTTTCATATATATTAAATATAACTTTCAGAACTTGCCCGTCAATACCGCTGCCTAATAATTTGTGCCAAAGACCTTCTCTCCATATGCTATCGAAAGCTTTTGATAAATCAATAAATGCACAATATAAACTTTGTTTGGACTTTTTAGATAATTCTATTGAAGATTATAATGAAAATATATGATCCAGTGTGCAGAACTCTTTTCTAAACCCAGCCTGTGTTCCCGATAATAAATTATTCTCCTCTAAGAAGACATGTATTCTGTTACTCAGTATACTTGTGAATACCTTAGCCATGCAGCTGACTAATGTAATCTTCCTACAATTTTCGGTTTACCTTGGGTCTCCAGACTTATAAATAGGCCTGATTACCCCTACTCTCCAATCATTCGGGATAGAACCCGTTTTCAGAATCAGATTAAATAATTTAAAGTAGAGGGTTTTTGTTTTCTCGAATGTGGCTTTTATATACTCACTTAAAACCTCATCTATACCTGCTGCCTTTCCCATTATCATTATTTTTACTGCTTGGTCGATTTCGTTTACACTTATTTCATCATTCAGCACGCTCGTATCATATACATGTGGGACTGGAGGGGGTAACACATCTGAAATAGGGTTGTCGTTCAGGTCTCTAAAATGCTCATAGAATTCATCTAGTGATGGTTTTATTAAATTTTCATTTTTTGCTATCTAATATCCTCAGGGCGTTCCAGAATTCCTTCATGTTACATGTTTTCAGTTTGTTCATCTTTGTGCATAAACTCTGATCATGTTTCATTTTACTTTGCCGAAGTATAAATTTGTATTGTTTTCTATTCTGAACGAATATATTTTTATTTGATACAGTTGGATTAAGGATGTATTGTTTACGCGCTATCCTATAAAGTGTTCGCGGACTAATACAATTATGGTCTAACCATGGCATTTTAAATTTATTTTTTCTAGTCTTCGGCATTTTCCTCTTTTTTGTTCCAAGAGCATTTCTGGCAGTATCACAATAGAGGTGGGATAGGTCTTCTGTTACTGAAGAGATTTCAGTGTAGAAATGTGGACTTGAGTTTCTAGATAATTTAATTTGCCGATAATTCTACTGATAACACACTCATCAAGATTAAGATTATATTCTGAGAATTTATCTGTAGTCAAGGGGTTAATGATCGTTGAGTCTTTCCCAAACTCCGTTACATCATCCACGGACTGCAACAGCCGATCACCCGGAAGCATTAATGGGTCACTGATAATCATATGTGTCGAGATTGGACAATGAACATCAGACAATAATTCGCTGAAGTCGTGCACTTCGAGGTCAGTGATTGCCGTTACTGTGTCAGTGCAACATTACAGTAATCTACTACGCTAACATTACGGCATGTTGCGTTTCCTGAGGACTGGTCGCTACCAATTCTACCATTACAAATTACAAGACCCGAATTTTTACAAAAATCTATTAATTTATAGCGGTAGTTATTGCACACTGGATCTTGTGTATTTCTCTCTCTATCAATACTGTTCACCAGACCATGGGAACCTGGCGCATTTTGCACGACCCCTGTATCTTCGGATTCTTCCATTTGATCATTTAGTTTACCCGTTCGAGCGTTCAAATCACCCATCAGAATAATTCTATTAGAAAGAGAATATTTTTCAGCTACAGTTACATGTAAACTGCCAAATGGGTCACTGGAGCTGTACTTGCTGCTCTCAGGGGGGGGGGGGTATATACATTGCCAATCACATAGGGTGGACCATTACATTTAATTTTGAACCACAATACCAAATCGCATTCATCCGGTATATATACAACTCTGGCCTTTAGCGAGTCTCTGTTTAAGACCACCAATCCTCCAGACCTTCGCCTGGATAATTTATGGGTTTTTTTCAGAAAAAGTATGTGAAAGCCAGGTACCTCGACTTTGTCCGCATCGTCCGTTTTTGTTTCCTGTAAGTAAATATCAAAACTATTGACAAAGTCCAGGAACTCCGGGTCACACATTTTAGATAGCAGCCCCCAACGTTCAGAGATAATATTGTGATCTCTGTTGACCTCCCATCATCGTGTTAATCGGCATTAGCATGTTCAGTGCTGCGAACTTGTAACTGTTTGTATGGTGGCGGTTTGTTTGGTTTCACTTCCCTATTGTTTTTGAAAACTCGGTCACCAACAACTCGTGCATTGTCACCTTTGTCCCTTGCAGCTTTGGCCATTGGAAACAGAACAGTTTTCCTATAAGTTTGCACAGCCCTAGGAAACTGCTCATTAATATAGAAAGGTGTATTTTTCAATGCACTTGCATTTTTTCTGATCATCTCTCGTTGTTTGAAAAATGTGAATTTAGCAACTATCGGTGTAGGCTTATTTCCACTGGCTTGTTTTTGCCCAATTCGATGCGCCCTTTCGATTTTGATTTCTTCAGTTATTTTAAGTTTATTTCTAAAAAATTCATGCAGAATTTCTTCTGTTGTATGGTCACTCATCTCTATCTCCTTAATACCCGAGAACAGTAAATTATCCGGCATACTAGTGTTTTGTAGGTTGACAATAGCTTCGTTCTCTGATCCAACGTCCTTACTTATTTTGTCACATTCTAGTGATAATTTATCCGTGTTCTTTTCCAGATTACCAACCTTATGACACAAATCTGTGTTCTCACGCTTTATAACAGCAATGTCACTTTTGGCGTTATTAGATAGTTTTTCAGTCCCCTTAACTGGTAGAGTGCTGGAAGCCCATATTTGGGCTTTATTCTGAAGTGCAGGTACTGCAACTTAAAGGCTTCAAATTCAGTGGCTGTGCATCATATTATCTTTGAAGTGATATTGTTTAGTCTTTTAAGATTTGCCTTGTTACAATTTATAGGAGAGTGCCTGTGGGCACTCTCCTATAAATTATAACAAGGCAAAGACATGCGAAAAAATTTTGGTGGCCAAATAAAATTTAGCACTCTACCAGTTAACCCGTTCGTCAAGCTTTTCAACAGTTTTTTTCTATCGAAGTCAAACGTTTGTTAAATTTAGCCACTTCAGCTTTCACTTCATCCAGGGTATCAAGTCTTTTGTTTATTTTTTGTAATAACGACATGATTGGATCCATATCACTTTTCTTACACAAAGGGTCATCAGCATAAGAGTCAGTGGTCCCCAGCTCAACATACGTTCGATGTTTTCCCGGAGTAAAACACTCAGCATTATAATTCAGTTGTCCATCAGCACTACTAGGCTCTAAAGTTTCTAATATAGTTCTAGGTATTTCGTGGGGAGAACTGTTGACTGTCTGTTCATCATTCGCTATTGATAAGCTGCCACGACATTCGAAATCATAGAAAAAGAAGATTTGGTCTGACCCGTTTGTGACTGCGCAATGTTTTTCCGTGGTAGTGGAGGTGTCAATTCGCTTGAGGCTTTTCGTTTTCTATCTTTCTCCAAATCTGTCTCAGACTCAGCCATCTGTATACCCAACGAATAGGATCCAGCACATACATAAGCTTTTACGATTACTCCAGTCGGAAAAATTCACACAGAAAACATTTTAAAACCTAAAACTTTTGAAAAAATTCAGGAGCTCCAAAAAATTTAATCCTACAGATATCACGCATGCGAAATTGTGTTAGGACAGTGTGAATTTCTCAGAGTTTTCAGCATGAGCATTTGTTTTGCACATATTCAACTCGCAGATCAATACCAAATAATAATAACCTGATAATTCTATCATAAATGTGTTGGCATTTCAGTTACTACAATCAATTTTATGCCCCCTTTCATGGCTTCAATTTCTAAATTTTTCTCGGTAGTGAATTTCCCCGTCCCTCCCCAGTTGGAAATTCACTGCCCTACACCTTTAATCGGAAATCTCTGCCCACGTCCCTGTTGCTCTCCCCTACATTCACACCGCCACACCTACCTACCTATACACACACTCTCGGGCCAGTGTTCGTACGGATGATATTTTAACAATAAGGGTACTTTTGCATAAAGGAAAATGTGATTTTGTTAAATGTTAACTTAGTTTTTTATAAAATCGCAGCTTATTCTTCCTTTACTCTGCCACAACCCCCATTCCCCACCCCCACCCCCCTTCCCCGACTGCAAATTATACAACTGATGCTCTTGTTAGTCCTAATTCCAACTTAAAATCAATATTTGGGGAGAGATTTTTACTGCTTTTGAATTAACATTCGGAGGATTTTCACTACTTTTCAGTCTAAAAACGGTATATTTTGGCAAATTTCTAGACATGTTTGGAAAATGTCCATATTTTTCCAATTTAGGGATATGAATTTGACAAATGACGGTAGATGATAATGCTCCCGAGCGTCAGTTAACCCTTTACCCAACGTAACGGCAAAAACCTGCCAGCGCTATTCACAAAAATTGCCTTTTAATTTTCATTATTTTGTTAATATTTTGTCTCAAAAACATAGGTTATGACCCTCTTTGGAACGAGCTCGTTCCAATGAGGGGTCATAACCTATGTTTTGAGACAAAAAATGAAAAGAAAATAGTTATTCAAGAATGTTTTTGCAAGTGTCGTCTGCTTTTCATGTTTGTTAAAGGGTTAAATGCCTTGCATGATACTTATTCCCTCTAACAGATCACTAACACTCTAAGATCAGCCTGTTTGTGAAATGACATAACATTAGTTTTTACAGGACAATTTTTTGTACAAGTTTTAGCCCATACCTATCGATCGTCCCAAAAGAAACAAGGCGATTGTTTTTCGTTCGCCTACATTACTGGATGTCCATGACAAAATCCCCCATCGACAAAATCCCCCCCCCCCCTCTCCCTGCAAAGCTCATCCCGACAAAATCCATCCGACAAAATCCCTTTCAATAATTACCAAATGTAACACAAGTCCTTTCACTGAAAAAATACCCTTTAATATTATTCACTGATTCAAACATGAACAATATATTAAAACACACACAAAAAATATATTAGAAGTAGTGCTCGCACCTTTCATGTCATATTTTCAGGACCTCATAGGTGGCATCATAATCACGTGACCCAGTTACTTCATGTTGGTTTGCCGTGGTAGCGGCTTTGTTGTGACATGATGTCGCTCGTGTTGTTGGGTGATATGTGTTTCCGTCGTCCGTTTTGTATACTGGGGGACGCCATCTTTGTTTCTAACAATAAGCTGAAATTCATAAACTATTCTGACAGGCTCTTCTATTCTACCGGAGAATAACACAATTTAAAACCTGAACGGGCAAAAGTACTCATGTTCAATCAAACACATCCCCAGAACACACTCCCACCATATGAGAGACTGCTGGGTCACACAGCAACCACGTCCCATCAAACATGGCAATTTGGATAGGTAAAAACGAGGATTCTCGGAGAGTCCGAGCGAAAAAACGAAACGAGCGAAATAAACAATTGTCGGATCCAGTTTGGGTATTAAGATACACACCAGTTCACCATGACAAGCCACCATGACGTAACTGGGTCACTTTTATTGCTTGGTATGTGTGTTTTATCATTCATTGTATTTTTTTTTTTTTTGAATGAACAACATATTTATCCATCTTCATGTTGATGCAAATATTCTAACTACATCATCGAGGCATGCCTTGATGATGTAATTGCAGTATTTTATCCGTCCACCTGAGTATTGACAGTCGGGACAAACTGGGTTTAAACCCCTCCCCCGATCGGTCATCTTCACAACGCTCCGTTATATACTCAATGTTTATGGGTGGGAATAAAGGGGTAGATTTATATCATATCAACATTTCGCTCTAGCCCAGCCCTGAAAATATATCAAGTCTGATATATCGCCTGTTTCTCGTATGAGGGTAGGAGGAATCACATGTGGGGTTATGAGGAGTTTTTTAACAGTTTGTGGGAAGTTTATTTCCACAGTTTCTGAAGAGATTTTTACAGTTGGTCAGACGTTTTCGCATACGATAAAATGGAATCTGCAATGATCCATCAGCTAGGTATCCCACTTTTGATAATCTGACTAAGCTCGTAGAATTCTGTTCTCGTTGCATGGGACCATGTGGTAATACCACAATAGCTACCCATTTGTTAGAGCTCAACAAGCTTGCTCCATTCAGGAGTTATAATCTCTAAGGCTATGGTTTCACCAAAATGAATAGAGTACTACCCATTAGAACGAGCTCGACGAGCTTGCTGTTGTGAGCAATTATAATAATGTATGGTTTCACAAAAAAATAAAAAATAAAATTTCATCGACTTCATATGTGTAAGCTACTGGCCGATCTGGCTCATGTGGCAAAGAACGTACGAACAATAAAGTCTGATTCTCTATTTTCTTGAAAACACTAGGAATGCCTCGATGTCCGTGGAGTTAGCTTGACGTTGGGTGTTGGACATTCGTTTGGCATTCATATTTATTTAGTTTGACGTCGGACGTTGAACATTCGTTTGACATTCACCCGATGCCAGTTTGACATTCGGCGTTTGACATTCGGCTGCAGTAAGTTTCACGATGTGAAACTAACTACACGCAAATGTCGAACGAATGTCAAACGCTGAACGTGAAACTGACTGCAGGCGATTGTCAAACGAGTGTCAAACGCCGAACATGAAACTGACTAAAGGCGAATGTCAAACGCCGAATGCGAAACTGGCCACAGGCGAATGCCAAACGAATGTTCAGCGTCGAATGTCAAACTTGCAATAGGCGATTAACAAACGTCGAATGAGAAACTAAATACGCTCGACTGCCAAACGAATGTCAAATGCCGCAGGCTGACTGCAGGCGAAGGCGAAATGAATGTCAAACGTCGAACGTGAAACTGGCTACAGGCGAAGGTCAAACGCAGAACGCGAATCCGACTACAAGCGAATGACAAATGAATGGCCAACGACCAACGTGAAACTAATTTCAGGCAAATGTCAAAGGAATGTCCAATACTCAATGTCAAGTTAAATTCACAGACCTACTTGCTAGATTTGAATTAATCTCACCTGTACATACAGCTGTAAGGTTTGGTGTCCATACAAGATTTCCTCCGGCGGTCATGGTACATGTAGACGTCACCACGGAACCACTGATAACCTTTCCCTGTCGGCATCCGGTTATTGTTACGGTGTTACCAAGAGAATAGTTGTAGTTATCTTTGATACTGTGAGGGACGCTTAGTAATGCGCAAGACGAAACTGAAAAATAGAGTTGAAAACGAGTCACCTTACTCACATCTTCTCATTCTTGTCACTAAATGCCCAAACTATCAAGTCACCAGTGAAATTCTAATTTTGAAAGGAATTTAGTGCTGTTATGTCATGGAACCCGCCTAGTCATTATATATTTCATCGCTGGTGTTTAGTTTCAATCGTCTGGAATATTTCACTTGGTCGGAAAAGCGAACATAAGACTCGCTTTTTCGACCAACTGATATATCCTAGACGATTGAAACTTGAAATACCACAAACATTCATTTTCTCTGAGTTAATGCAGGCAATGTTTCTCAGTCAAGACATGATTTGGCCGAATTTCTTTTTATAACATTACCGTTAGGAATGAAGACTCACAACAGCTGTAGTTTTATGATTACAACGCGTTGTTCCACTAATTGTATTCAGATATTGATGGTTTGAAGGTGAATTAAATACTTATTAACTGGAATCTATCTATAACTGAAACACGAAACAATATCTCGGGTGAGTGAAGGAGCATCACATTGCACACATTACATTAACGGTAGTCTGTCTGCGCGCAAGCTCCATGAAAAGTGGGCAAACAAAGAGCGCATAACCGCATCGAATTCCTTACAGGATTAGACTGGTGGCCTGGCAACTTAGTAAATACCCCATTGTATGAACAATGCATAGGGGTATCGCAACTGCAAATCTGAAAAAAACAGTAAAAAATCCCACCAGGTAAACTGTTATCGCATTTTTTCACAATTTTACCAGTTGTTTCTGTCTAAAACCAATGATCTCTTAACTTGTAAAGTGCAAAATTATTTTGCCATTAAAGTTTCTTCACATATCTTTGCCATGTTACAATTTATGGGAGAGTGCCTCTAGTTACAGTTTACGGGAGAGTGCCCTAGAGGCACTCTCCCATAAATTGTAACAAGACAAGTCCTTACAGACTAAATAATATCACTTCAAAGATAAATCAAATCACATACGCTGAGAATCAAGCCTTCAAGTTGCGGTACCTTCACCTCAGGGCTTCCAGCACTCTACCAGTTAAAAATTATAACAAGTGAAGTCAAAGCTCACGAGAAGCAATCATGACTTTTAGTGTGATAAAATTAAGTAAAAATAAAAGGTCGTCATGTTATGGAAACATTATGCAAACATTACTTAAATCTAGACATGTCTTGAATAGAAAACTCAGATTAGAAGCCAACTCCAAATTATAAGGGGTGGAAGCAGGGCCGTTAATGTAGTGTTTAGTGATTCGCCTATGGCGAATAGTTTGGCGCACCGCGGTATTATCCCAAATTATCCTGGTATACGGTATTGTCTCAAAATACCCTCGACTATTTTCAATAAGTCCCTAGGTTTTGGATTGTCGGTACATATCATACGTTAATGCTTTGCACACTTACGTCAAATTCGCGATGCAGTGAATAGGTCGAGACGTGAAACTCTCTTATTTTGTATACTCTGTCACAAACGATATCGGGAGTGCTGTGACGCAGTAGTTCAAGCATTGAACTTCAAACCGAAAGTCCGGCGGATCGACCCTGAGCACGTGGTAATTGCGTTGCTTCCTTGGACAAAATACTTAAATCTCGAATGTCCAGGGCATGCTGGAGCTTTGTACTAAGCGTACTGCACGTCGGTGGTGCACTTGCTTTCAACAGCTGCTAACACTGCTTGCGAAGAGTTAGGAAGATGGAGAGTCAGACAGTCGCTCGTCGCTGCTCGGTGGTTCTCTTCGGATACTCCGGCTTCCTCCACCCGTAAAGCTGCCCGAATGAAATAGATGTTTGCCAAGTGTGTGCAATCTTGATTTACACAATAAATTATTTACGTGTGCAGTCTTCATTTACACAATAAATTCTTTACTTGCCCCGATTGCTCGTTACATTAAAAACGTTGAAAAAATGACCACCGATGAACATCCTTTCCTCTCCAATTAGCGTTCTGTTTTCGTGTCCCTGGAACCAAATTAGATCCTGAAGTAATCAAACAAGTCCAGTACTGTGTTTTCAAACTGGACAGACAACTTCGACCGAATTCAGACTGGGTGGGTGGCAAGCATATCGAAATTCTCTGCGCTGTCTTTCCTACAACACAGTAGAATTTGACCAGTCCTCATTTATTTTTCTTGGTTCGGTCTTCATTTGGCAATAGTTTATTTATGAAATCTCGCAATCAGATCGAAGTTCTCTGCGCTGTCTTTCCCACAACACAGTTGAATTTGGCCAGTCCTCCTTTATTTTTCTTAGTTTGGTCTTCATTTGGCAGTAGTTTATTTATGAAATCTCACCGCGTTAGAGGATGTTAGTCGCGACAGGATCACGATCTGATAGAGAAAAAGACTGATTTTGTAATCACAGTTTTGCATGCTTGAAAAGTCGATAAAAACATTAATTTGGAGTTATGTCCCTTGCACCGTGTTTGAATGGTGAGACGCGTTTCAAATTTAGTTCTGCATTTTATATTTCGAAGTGAATTATCTTGTTCTAAAATTATTTACTAAGTTTCTCATTTCACAGAATGAAAGATGGAAAAATATTCCCATATTTTCGGAGAGTTTTCTTTGAAAAGCGTTTTGTTAAAAATATTCTAACACGAATCATAACCATTCCAACCAAAAACTAAACTGGTGATACGATAAACTGCTACAAGTTTCAAGACACCAACCATCGCCTTAACATTCCTTTGATGCATGCGGGGCAGAGGAGATGGAACCCCTCCACTTTTTACCTCAGGCATATTAGCGGTTACACATTGAAGTTTAAAATTGACGCATGCAAAAGTGTAGGTATGTATACATGCATCCCTGTGAGCAATTATGTGCAAATTCAAACACATTTAACTGCATTTGGCCAACGAATCACACATTTGATCGCGTCGGTTCGTCTCTTCTACTTCAACCATCTTCCAACGCGAAGGCTAGCCCCTCCACATCCATCGAGCTTCCGCCGCCACCGAGGAGGATCATCTCACTTTGCAACATCCTATTGTTCAGAGTACGCCATGTCATTTGCGTTTTAAAATTAAAATTATTTAATTAACAGAGCTGAATTTCGCATGGTCTGGATAAAACCGATATGGCTAGATCATCCACCTGTCCTATCCAGTATTCTGTGTTCTTGTTGTCATACTGGTTTACATGCCGATGGTCATAGTTTATTCTTGTGACGGCTTACCGGATCTGTCCACACCTGAGTAAACAACCACCCAATTTACTTCACAATATTCATCACTTAAAGCCTCTGTCACATCTTTGCGATTTTTTTAAACGCTCTACTACGACAAGAGAATTTTGAGCAATCGTGGATATCCGCATTGCTGAGTTAGCATTATTGAGTATTCTTGGTTGATCGGCATACACATGCGAAAGTTTTAAACTGTTTAAAACTTTCGTACTCCATCGTCCGATTGTTCAATTCCGTACTGCGTCGTTATTTATTTATTTATTGGTGTTTAAGGTCATATACTAATGCACAGTGGCTAATCATGACCGTGACAGTTTTATGGGTGGAGGAAGCCGGAGTACCCCACGAGCTCGTTCCAATGAGGGGTCATAACTTATGTTTTAGAGACAAAAAATGAGTAATCGCTGGACTGGACTGGTTACGTGAAATAATTCATTCGAGGCGAGGGACAATATTTTAAAACACTCGTGCGCATTCGCGCACTCGTGTTTGTACGACGTCCCTCACCTCTAATGAATTATTTCACGTAACCAGTCCAGTCAAGCCATTACTCTCTATATAATGCCCCGTCTCCATTCGGCCTGGAAATAATACGTGGACGACCGTTTCGCTTACTTAGGGATTACTTTAACTATAAAATACGCGAACGAACTACGGGTTACGGCAGAATAATTCAACATAAATAGAATTCCTAATCTCCACCTCTGCAAGTCAGACTTTACAATATTTCGGGACTAACTTGATTCAAAGATCGCCCATTGCCACCACTTATTAACAGATTGACATGTGTTGCTGTTGGCATCTTTATGCTTTTAAGGTAGCAATTTTATTTCATTTTTTGTTTATTTTCGTCTGGAACAGTTAAACGCTATTTCACATGGGAAGAGTTTTAAAGAAATGTCCTTTCACCCTCGGCAAGTTAGAAGATGTCCAACTTTGGGATGTTTTCATATGATCATACCCACCTCCGTAAAATGATTCACTTTGCCATGAACGTCAAACAGTTCCTTCATAAAACTCTTAGATTAAGCCTTGTGTCATACCTGCCCTTCATCATTAAAAATCTACACCAGTATTATTTATTTACTTATTGGGGTTTAACGACACTTTTGACAGCCAGGGCCACCTCGTGTCGGGCAGTTTTACGGGTGGAGGAAGCCAGAGTACCCGGAGAGAACCACCGAGTAACGGCGAGCAACTGTCAGACTTCCCAACATACTAACTCCACACAAGAAGGGTTAGCATTGGTTGAAGACAAGTGCACCATCGACGTACAATACGCCTTAGTACACAGCGCCACCGTGCCCTCAAGTTGGCAATGATGATAAAGTGCCTTGCTCAAGGACATAACGCTGTTACACCTGGCGGGGATCGAACCGTGAACCTTTCGGTTTTAAGTTCAATGCCGTACCACTGTGCCACCGCGCTCCCCACCTACACCAGTAACATCCACCACACTCTAAAATCGGTAGGGTTAAAATCAACCCAAATCAACTGATAGAATGAATATTAACCCAATTTGGGTTCATATTCACTCACAACAGTTAATTGGATTGATTTGTAACCCAACTGATTTTTGCGTGCATGTTTTGAATTTGACACCTGAAATGTTTTGGAAAGGTTCGCTAGTGAGTGCGTCGAAACTTTTAGAAATATATTCATACCTGTCAATAGATGACTCGCGAGTGTACGATGCCATTCGTATGTGTTGAGAGTGGCTTTTGCTAGTTTTTCGTCACCAGTGATGTAATAATCAAACTGGCATGCTTTGTTGTCTCCGCATATTGCGGTCACCACAGAACTTGACACGGAGCTTCCAACGGCTGCAATGTCCGTAGTAAGTATTGGAGTGAAACTGCTGTCAGCCTGGTCGAATATCTTGAATAATGTACCAGGTTTAGAAACATTCCCTGAATAATAAAAAAGAATAACACTTAAATAGATAAAATAGATAAATCTAAGTTTATATATAACAGCCGAAGCCGTCGCCATTGCTCGCCAGACCTGCCCAAAAGCTTCTGAGCCCATCACAGCAAGCCGTTTATTTCATTCAGTCAGGTATGGAAAACACTCAAGATACAAACATTTCTAGCCAGCATATCCTCATTCATGAAGTATTTCTTTCGATCGAATAATCTCTACCTCAAGGAAATGTACGCAATTAACCCTTTACCCAACGTTTCGGCCGCATCCGCCCGCGTAATATGCAAATTCAGCTGTTGAAAAAATATTATTTTTCAAAAAATTTCAACAAAACCATATCATGTGACACCTCGTTGGAACGAGCTCGTTCCAACGAGGGTTCATATGATATGGTTTTGTTGAAATTTGTTGAAATGTTTGAAAAAATGATATTTAAAATAATAAATTTTGATATCGTCTGCGTTGGGTAGAGGGTTAAAGTAATCCAAGCTACCACCAGACCATTAGCAGAAATAATGAATGTAGTTCAAGTGTAATGTACACAGTACATGGAGAATGACTGCTAACATACCCAAGTAGTAGATTTCCCGCTAAGGTAACAACTCAAGTTGAAAGGAAAGGAAGTGAAAGCCAAGAGTTCCCCCACGGATGGAACACACGTCCCCCCCCCATCCATAGGCGTGAACGCTATTGACTAGGGTAGGGGTGCGTGGAATCATCCATCTGTTGTTGTGGTGGCCATTTATTCTCCACTTTGAATAAAGATACGTGGTGAAGCCGAATGAAAACTGCTGGGAAATCAAGATTTACACAAACAGAAAACAATTTATACTCTTATCACTGGCGTAACATATATTTAATTCAATAAATTTACATGAAAATGGCCTTTCAGGATTTATGTGGTGTCGAATCCGGGCTTTGTCGTTGCTGGAAGAAATATATTCACGCAGCGTATTCAGTCAAAACTCAAGGAGTGTCGCCTAAGTTCGTGCGTGAACGTATGTCTCACCGTGACGAACCCGCCCGTTTCACTTTTGATGGGATGGTTCTTATCCTGTTGGGGTCGGTGACTTTTCGTCAAAAAGCATGAATCAACAGGGTTCACTGAAAACAACAACTTTAATACATATACATATAAATAAGTATGGTAATTTGTGACTTTCATGGAATCCAATGAATATGATAAACAAAACGTCAATCAACCCCACCCACACAGTTTTTGAGTTACTGGTGGGCCCGTTTACTCTGCTGTCGCTGGTTTTTCCTCCTTCTCGCTGGTATTCGTTCTTTGGTCGCCTCTTCACTTCACGGCCGTCGCACGGCCACTAACGTATTGTCACTTCACTATATCGCATTTCCTCCAACAAGTGACGGAATGTCACTCGCCCACTGCCGTCGCACGGCCACTAGCTTATTGTCACTTTACTGGACGCTTTTCACTCAAACTGTCGCCACGAATGGGGTTAAACTCTCCCCTACGTTTATCTCATAAAATTGTTCATACAGGCAAGCGTTCTCTGCCTACTTATGGCTTGCCTTCTACAATAGGTAATGCCGTTTACCTAAAAGAGAATAGCTCCCTGAGCTCGTACTTCGATCCTGTTCTCATATATGGCCACCGACTTGGCCCGCGACTGCCCCTATTCTACATATGGGCTCTGTTGCTCCCTTACATCACAACGCGCCGATACTTTCGTACAGATGCGGCACCTCCTCCAACCTATAGAATGGGATATCCCCATCTACTCGCAACGACCCACAGCCTTACACACCTTCAGACCGGAATGAAATTTTCGAGAAATCCCTCAACTTTTATTTCGATAGCAAGAACATTAATTCTCAATTTAATCGCTTGTCTTGAACTTGGTCGCTTAGATATATCTTAATTTAATATTCGCTTTAAAGTTCCTTTGAAAGAAAATGTTCGACATGCTTTGAAATTTCAAGCTATATGCGTAATGTGGGTGTGTGTCCTGAACATGTGCGATGTTCTGTTTTCACCATAATTACTTATTAACTGCCCATTATTACTTAGATAATGACTTGCAGGAGAAAACCCTCTCTCTTACTTTTAATCTGTATCAGATGGCTACTAAATGGGTTCTTCAGACCCGCGGTAATGGATATAAAATTTCACGCTCAATTAGCAGCCCTTGAATTATTGCTAGTCTGTTTAAGTGACAAATCGGTTTTCGAGGTCCGTCATAAACGCACATTCTTCTACCTTGGCCCGAACGAGAAAAATTATCAAAGATATATACACTTTTATACAACAAAATCGAAAAGTCAAGCTATCACCTTGACATGTGGTTCGTATTGTGAAAATGGTTTCGTCATTTTGACGCTTCATTGTTGAATAATTGATTTTCAATAATTTTGTATATCAAATAAACGCAATGTGACTGATGTATTCATGAACTCACAAGATAGTTCAAATTGTTGATAGATGTCAAATTTGTTGGATAATTGAATTTCAACAATTTTGTATATCAAATAAACGCAATGTGACTGATGTATTCATAAACTCACAAGATAGTTCAAATTGTTGATAGATGTCAAATTTATTGGATGTTATTGGCATGACGATACCACCCTTGGTTGTGAAGTCGTTAGCTTCGGTGCCATCCCATGTCCCAAATAAACCTCTAGTTTGGTTCTGAAACAGAAAAAAATGCATGCGAGTGTGATTCGTTATTTCTCGTTTTTAAATGACGAGTCGTGAGAAGATAAATCGAGAGAAATAAATAATGAAGAGAAGTAGACAATGATATTCCCCTTCCCATGTTCGGTTCCAAAGAAATACATACATCTAGAACTTAATTAAGCACCCCGTTTTTTCGCAGTTGTGTTAGTGGAAACTGTCAATATTTTCATGCTATCTTTAAGATGGTCAAAAGTGATTGGTTGTCAACATGAGGCACGACAACCGGGTTGAGAATGTCTCGAATGTACTGGTGTGGTGATCATTGAGATTCTCACGTACAGTCACCATATCAAATTTATAATCATGAGAGAAGCATCCCCAGATCATTACTGATCATCCGCCATAAGGAATTGCAGGCCTAATGTTCCTGGGCACTTAAGCAGTATTTCTGTGTCTCCACTCTCTCGTGCGACCATCTGTGACGTGAAGCAGGAACCTACTCTCGTCTTAACAATGGACTCTCCTGCATGTCATGAGATTCCAATGTTGTCGTGCCATACACCACTCCAAACGTCGTCTTTGATGCTGATTGGACAGAGCTGGACCCTTAATAACCCTTCTGGACCCCATACCTAGTGCGTTGAGACGGTTTCGGACAGTTCTATTACACAAACGCCTGTTGGGGAGCCAAAGGCGTTAAAAAACACTTGAAGGAATGGTTTCACGCCTAACGAGGCGTGTCAGACTTCGATCTTCACGAGGAAAGGTCTTTCGGGGTTGTCCAGGCCTTGGTCAGGTCCTTAACATCGTTGGTTTGTTGATTACTTCGGATAAATCTGCTGATGACAGAATTATAGCCAAGTTGCCTTCAAATAGCTTTGAATGACATGCCTGTTGCATGCATGTCAACGATTTGCCATCTTAGTTCCTCTGTCAGTCTCCTCCTTGCCATGTCGACATTTACTGATAAAAGAAGTGACAAATTTTCTTGTTTTATACCCAGATATTGCATGTGGATGATAGTGTTTTTGTGACATTCGTGCGTAGCATGATTTACGAGGACGAGTGGATGTGTTTGGGGTACGCTATCAACCAGAAACATCATGTTTCACGAGAAGAAATGTACTGCAATACACAGCAATAAGTAAAATATAATAATCAGTAAGAGCAACTTCGCTATCGTGAAACATTTCAAGGGTGCTTAATATGTTTTTACCGAAAATTATCTCATGAGTGGCCGATACAAATGTTTATTTTTCGCAAGTAGTTGCGCGAGCGAGAATAATCATTTGTCTCGGTCATAAGTGAGATAATTTTCGTTATCCATTCAAAAACACTAAATTTTCTTTTTATTATACGCCTTTTATAAGAATCTGATAATTCCACTCGTTTCAAACATGAATTGATGCATGGAAGTAAACAACGCATTGAATTACTGATAGGCGGACGTGATTTGATCGATACTCGGAAGAGGCAGCGTCTTGCGAATGGATGAATGAAATTTATTTCGCAGTATACGTTTACATGGAGTATAATAAACAACTTGCAGAAATGTACAGAAATAAATGTAAAACTGCATGGAAACAGCATAGCCCTGGGGCTGTCTTCCTGTCATTCCCATATTAAAAGATTAGTCCTGACATCAAAATTGTAAACAATTTGCATCAAATTCTGTTGACGGGTTTCTAGTCCAAACATGGCCAGAAAGTCCGTAATATAGGTTTTTGGTTTGGTACGTCCTTTGAAAGGACGTACCAAACCAAAAACTTATATTACGGACTTTCAGGCCATGTTTGGACAAGCGGGTTTCTCGCATCAATTCAAGGTGAATACGTGTTGAATTATTGCTGGAAATGATCGGTATCCACTCAAAAACACTAGATTTTCTTTTCGTTATACGATTCGAGAACAAATTGCTCATTTCCAGTGGTAATTTGACTCGTATTCGCCTTGAAGTGATGCATTGAAAGCCGCCATTTTGATTGATACTGTTGAAAAAGTGAAAATTTCTATATACCTTTGCAGTGGAGGGTAGGATTTCTATCTTTCTGCAATTTTTTCGATAATCTATCGTTTAGCGTGTAATAAAATACCATATTCATCTTCACCCTTTGCACGCTAAGTTTCTCAAGAGAACTATTGCTGGTAATTATTGCAGGGGCGGCGGAACGATTTTCAATGTGTGAGGGGTGGGGGGGGGGCTGGATCTGGCGATGGATGGTCGTCGTACGAAAATTCTAAATTCCAGGGTCCCCAAACCCCCATTTACATGCATCTGAGCGGATATTTTGAGATTTTTCTGGAGATGTATTTGAAAGATCTCATACTTTGAGAGCCGTTACAAAACGTCGGTAAAGCATACAGATGAGGTCTATTTATCAGCTTTGGTAGTAACGACCAAAGCTGATAAATGGACATCACCTGTATACTTTACCAGACGTTAACAGCAATTATACTGTCTGTGGAATATCTTGTCTGGGGGTGGATTTGGTACTTGTATGTCTGTAAGATTACGATCTATTTCCTTTAACCGACTTTTTAAGAGACTGTATACATTTTAGCGTTTGTTGCCATTTACTGCAAAATAATGATCCGAAATCTATCGAAACTGAACCAGTACGAGAGAAACATCGCTGGAGAAATTTTGGGGAAGGCTCTGGATGCGCCCCTTGTTTCACCAGTCATTGGTTGTGTTAAAATATGTGTATACAAAAAAACACGGCCCGGCCAAAACAATGGGGGGGGGGGGGGCTGAAGCCCCCAGCCCACCTCCCCGGTTCCGTCGCCCCTGTATTGTATGAACAATGATATAATTGAACTTATTTTGCATTTGTGTGGAGGTTCAGTAATAATTGAATTATATAACTGACTCTCCTCACCATTTCCTATTTATATCATTTTCTCCCACCACCTGCATATTGAGACACGCGTATCACGAGAGAGATATCTAGGTGAGAAATATCTATCTAACCCAGCTCAGACATCACCCCAATTTAAATATCTAATGTACGCCGGACTATTTCATCATCGTCTGTATTTCGAAAACAAACATGCCCCCCCCCCCCCCCCTTCCCCCTCCCCTCATCTTCGCATCGGTTGACACAGCTACCTACCCACCATCAAACCACGCGAAGATGATATTTCTCGGACCACACGTCACATTACGTCATCGATATCATTAATTTCATACGTGGCGTCACTGGGATGTTAACTATTTCAATTCGCCGCCGTGAACACAATGCTGGTTTTTGCATTATAATACCTTTAGTCAGTACAGAACTATTTGATGCTTTTTCCGAAAATGCAATTAATTTTTCTCTACGATCAATCGGTTGAACAGTAGATGTTGATTTCAATGCTGCCATGTTGGATTTCGTAGGAGAAGATCACCCATGTGTGATGTGTGTGTGTGTGGGGGGGGGGGGGGGGTGGGGGGAGTAAATCTTCCCACGGGAAAAGAAATTTGACCCAGACACGAAGCTCAAATTTCTTTCTCTTCGAGTGTAATTTCCCTGTTTCACCCTAAAACTCGTGGGTAAGAATATGCTTATAATTGACGAACAAGTGTTCTGTTACGAAAAATGTGAGCATACTCTTAACTTTCAGTTGTGATTATACTCAGCTTGATTTGATCATCAAGTACCAAACAAACACCCCATAATGCTCCACCTTCCGACATAACCGGTAGTAGGTGCGCGACTTTTCACCGAATCATCCATCTCCTAGATGCACTTCACAACTCTACAAAAACCTCGACAACCCGATAGATTGAGGTGACAGAGAAAGAAATTCAAACGCTTCTACAACCACTAGAACTCATGCAGTGGTCAAAGCTGCTTGGCAACGGTGTCGAGTTTTCCAAATATTCTAGCCACTAGAAGTGAGCATAATTTTAATTTACCTGACATGATGGTGGAACGTTACAAATTACTTGTAATAAACCATTACTTTCTGCTACCTGTATTCCAATTCCATTTTTCACCATGATTGTAAAGTTACTGTGTAAATTTCTGCTGTCACTATATAAAATGGATACACCTACAAAACAAAGAAGGCATCGGCAAATTGAATTCAAATGCTGCTTTTGTTTGCATTGGCATGGCGGGGATTCGAACCCCCGCCATGCCAATGCAAACAAAACCAGCGTTCTTTCTTAATTCTATGGCATCCGGGAAATTTGAAAAAGACAAGTGTCGCTAATTTCTTCTGAGGTGCATTTTGTAGAATTAAATACTTAGATGCAACTATCTGATGAATTCAAATGTCCAAGTATTCGACAACCATTCTTGAATGGGAAGTCAGTTTCTCTCGCACTACGCTTTCCTCGGTGAAAAGGCTATCAGAGGACTCGGTGCTGCAGCTTTTATTCATCAAGGAGAAAGAATCATAAAACTACCAACTATCGTCCGCATGTAAATTGTCAGCAAGTATACAAAAAGATAAAAAGTTCACCTCAGTTTTAGAACTGATCCAGCCCTACAAACAATATAACCGAAAACTCACGGGAAAACCTCCAGAACCAGAGAGCGAACGCCGCAGTAGTTCAATGACGAGCGCGTATGCATTATGATTTTGAGGTTACATGATTGAATCAAATTGTACAGTGGCGTTGAGCAAGGCATTTTATACCACTGGTCCGTGGTTACCCCATCTCTATGTAACTGGATTGTAAGAACGATAATTGGTCACATATAAAGAAGGGTCACACCCATGGTGGAAATGGGGGATAGTAATAAACTATGCTCAACAACAATTCCCGGCGCCTCGCAATTGGCGATCTCTTTTTAAAGAATTTACTTTAAAGTCTGTTAAATGAATATGTCGATGATGTACATATTTTGTGCGACAATAAATATTGAATATTTACAACATATTGGAGATGGTATCGATAAAAAGGATGGTGCCAAAAAAGGAAATTTGATGCAATGTAACTAGTTTACATGCTAGGTGAAACACCATGATGTTTGATAAAGTGGACAAAGCTTTCATATTATCAAAGGTCATTGATTTTGGGGAGTTATTGGGTTGACACCATAGGCTGGCGTATCCTGCATTAAGTCGACACAAAGTCACGGCGAAGGTCGACACACTGAAGTAAAAGATTTACTATAGGATTCCCCATATCTAATAAACGTGTCACTCTGGCTTAACGATTTACTTTAAAATTCCACATATCTGATAAATGTGTCACTCTGGCGGAAAGATATAATAAAGGATTCCTCATATCTAATAAAAGCGTCACCCTGGCGTAAACATTTACTATAGGATTCCCCATATATAATAAATGTGTCACTCTGGCGTAAAGATTTAATAGAGGATTCCACATATATAATAATGTGTCACTCTGGAGTAAATATTTAATATAGAATTCCCCATACCTAATAAATGTGTCACTCAGGCGTAGGGATTTACAATGAGATTCCCCATATCTGCTAAATGCGTCACTCTGGCGTAAACATTTATTATGGGATTCCCCATATCTAATAAATGCGTCACTCTGGCGTAAACATTTACTGTAGGGTCACCAGTATATAATAAATGTGTCACTCTGGCGTTAAGATTTAATATAGGATTCCGCATATCTATTAAATGTGTCACTCTGGCGTAAATATTTACTATAGTAATCCCCATACCTAAAAATGTGTCACTCTAGCGTACATAAAATTCGATTAAACCTAGCTAAACACCATTTGTAACTTTAACGCGGTGCTATATCTGGGAAAAGAGAATTAGTGCGCGACGAGAGGGTAGAAAAAGAGGTAAAAGTACGCAAACGCACTAAATGTAAAACCCGTTGTTCGTGTGATAAGAAATACAATTCGGTGTTGTAGACTTTCATCTATGTTTTAAAGAATGGAAATAAATAGCGTTAGAAGTAAAAGTCACACCCGTATTAGTATCTTTTATATATAGAATGTACCCATAGCAGCTTGGTGTACCAAATGTTCACAACGAGTGGTGAAGTGGTGTTAACCGCGAGCCTTTGGCGCGCTGTTAACACCACTTTACCACGAGCGGTGAACATTTGGTACACCAAGCTACTTTGGGTATATTTTATTTATACCACGATCGTCAGATTATTAACAGTCGCTATTATTTTTTCTCGATTTTACTGAGCGCCAGACTACATACGTGCGAATCTGTTTCTGTTTACACGAGCATCGGTGGGCGGTACTTTCGCTGTCAATTTTATCGCCGAAATGAAATGGAAAATGAAACGGGGCCTTTTTCATTTTAATAGCATAATAACATACCATTTGGGGTTATGGATGCATTATTAACATGAGACAATGCATGTTTGTTAAGTTTTGGTGTCTTACGGGGTAAATTCATTTAAAAACGTAATAAATAATTGCCTCTTTCATTTCATTCTTCGCGAGGCGACGTGCGATAAATTTAGACAATTCGCATTCAGATCTACGTCACCAAAGGTTAACTTGGATGTAGTTCCACTGTTGGTGTAAATTTTAACTATTGATATCCCATTACTGTCGTGTTCACCACAGTTGGTGTAAAAAGCTAAAATTTATGTCATAGGCTTTTCATATATAGTAGAATAGGTAATCATAGTATAAATAACGTTTACATTGCTCATACCGCGAGTTGCCCTTTCGAAAAACGCCAGTACTTCAATGGGAGACGGGAGTGAGTGGAGTTGGGCCTGACGGCGCTCGCAAATTTGAATGTTGGTGTAAACATTCTACCCACACGTTAATTGGACAATTTCACTCGACGTGCGAGGCGAGGAAAAGTCTTTAGAGAACCTGCTGTGATTCGTGTAGAAGCATGGAATGGGTTAAAAGAGACACGGTGGACATAGCTGGGGAAAAAATACTGACCTTCTGATAAATGTGTGTGGGCTAATTCTACCTCAGGCCACCCTAGATCAGCTCAGGCGGCGTCCATCTGGGTCCATACAGAAATAAAGGTGTCGGTAAATCAACCTTGCATTCGAGATATGTGAACATCCACAGTGTCATGCACGAAAAGAACACGTAATACAAGGACAGTGCACACACAGTAGTATGTCTCGTATGTTTCACCTCCAGGTTGTCGGATCTCATGCCGGATCTCATGTGAGTCATAGTCACATGACCCTATGGCGCCATGTTGTGTTGTCATTGAAGCCCGAGTGAGTGGCCATGTTGTGACGTCATAGTGATACGTAGTGTTAGTGCGCATGCACAGCGCGTCTTGTTAGGGTGATACGTGTTTCTGTCGTCCATTTTGTGTACTGGAGGCCGCCATCTCGGGTTCTATGGTAGCACGTGGTTGCTATATTACCCAAAATCCTATAACAAGACAGGGGTATGCTCGGGGGAGGGTCGATTGAATCGGAGTATCTCGAATTACCACAAACAACCCGACAAGTTGTACTATTTCGAATTCTTTCAGAATTCTCTGCTTCTATCAATGCAATAGTTTTTGTCTACATGACGATGTTCGTGTGTCCAGGAGTATACTCCAGTAGAGTAGAAGAGCATATTAAATGGAACAGCTTTGCTTATTATTGCTATATTTAGCTGTTCTGGTCTGTTCTTGTTAGTTATGACCCTTTTCCGTGTACTCTTGCTGTTTTATTTATTTAGATCACCCAGTCAGTTCACTTTACTGGCGATAACTACCAATCAGATTGCTTGATTTTCCTTAATCTGTATGCAGAGTTACCTCCCTTCTGTATAATAAAAGCCTATGTCATTCCCAAAGCCAATAAGCTATCAAGCAGTTACTGATAAACCATTGCTCGAACGACACGAAGCCAAACGAGCAAATGTGCTATCGAGTAATTGCTCGTTCGAGTGACTCGCACATACCAGTATACAAAATGGACGACGGAAACACTTATCACCCTCTAACAACACGCGCTGCGCATGCGCACTAGCACCACGTACCACTATGGGGATAATGTTACAACATGGCCGCTCACGTGGGCTACCATAACAACACAACATGGCGCCACTGGGTCACGTGACTATGACGTCACATGAGATCCGGCATGAGATCAGGCAACCTGGAGGTGAAACATACGAGTCATACTACTCACGACCACATTTCAATCAGAGCTCGGACAAACATGTCAGATCGTTTATTGTATCAATGCTTGTCGTAATCCACATGTGGGCGGTGATGTCCACACATGCGTTTACCGAGTAATAAAAATCATCATCAGCAAAATGTTAATTAATGAAGCACCGGGTTGTACCCGGTGCTTCATTAATTACATTTTTTTATGATTATTCCTATAATTAGTGTTTGGAACCCAATAATATTGCGTCCGTGGAAATATTGTCCACCAGAGGAAAATGGCCAGTCCACCCAGGCTGTACTGTATCTGGATCAAGCTCCAGTCAGGAGCACCGTAAAGTTGCCTTTGGGGGGGGGGGGGCAACACCACCGCCCCTCAATACTTTTTCAAGTCTCGTCATTTTCGTCTCGATTTAGGTCTTAGATATTGATTCGCTCTTGCTTGTAATCATGAACTTTCTTACGAAACTAGATTCGATACTTGGAGTAATGTCACACACACAGTCGGCCATACAGTCATATAACCCGAATTCTGTAGTACCCCATTCTGGTTGTTGGGGACCAGCATGACCAATTTGGCATACCGGTACAGTACAATACAGTCGCCGTGGACTGGCCTATCCCACGCGTGGGAAGTGATGTCCACGCATGGGTTTACCAGGAAATAAAAATTATCGTCGGCAAAATTTTAATTAAGAAACCACCAGGTTGTACCCGGAGCTTCAGTAATTAATTTTGTTATGATTATTTCTATAATTAATGGTTGGAATGTAACATTATTCCATCCGTTGAAATATTCCACAGTTAGATTGCAAAGAAGTTTTGGGTTTTACAACTAGAATCCCGACTGACTAATATTCAGGTTGTATCATGATCACAACATGATCATGCAGTTACAATATTTGATCAGTTGAGACTTTCCCAATCAGTCATCAACTCAACGCCCCTAGTAACCAATTCAAGTCGTTAATATCTGCTGTAGTGGCCACTGCAATTCGACTATCTGCCAAACACGATTTTTAAACTACTTTGATAGTACGGTTGTCCAAAGACGTGAATTCTTTCCACGACCACACACCCCCATTTACCCTCGCCCCCACCCCACCTTTACCACGTGCAAAAGTAACTAACTGTTAATTCAACTACGCTCTAAAATCAGTTGAGTTGAAAATCAGCCAAAATCAACTGGGCCGAGTGAATATGAACCCAATTGGTTTCATATTCACTCAGCCCATTTGATTTGGTTCGATTTTTAACCTACCTGAGTTTAGAATGTAGTAGAATTGGGTTCATATTCACTCAACCCATTTGATTTTGGGATTTTTTACCCAACTGATTTCAGCGTGTAAAAACAGATTATACATGCACAATCATCTGTTTGTTCGCAAGCCACTTGGACATTTGCGTCTCGTCACAAAATTTTGCCTGTCTTATTTTTGGGGGTTTAACGAAGTTTTCTACAGCCATGGTCATCATGTGCCGGGCAGTTTTGAGGTAGGAGGAAACATGAGTACCCGAAGAGAACCTCCGACCAGCGGCGAGCAGCTGTCATACATAATATAACTCAGTACAAGCAGTGCTAGCATTGGTTGAAGGCAAGTGCAGCATCGACGTGAGGTACCCCGCAGTGCACAAAGCCATAGTGCTCCCAAGTGGGCAAGCGGAATTAAGTGACATGTTCAAGGACACAATGCAGTTACCGCCGGTGAGGGTCGAATCATGGACCTTTCGGTTTAAGTTCAATGCTCTAACCACTGAGCCATCGTGCTCCCTCCTGGATGATAAATATCCTTTTAGTTTTCGTAGGAAATGTTTCTTTGTCGATAAAACCAACAAAACGAACCGATATCTTCCATTACTTTTAACCCTTTACCTGACGAATCGGCCGCATCCGCCCGCGTAAAATGCAAATTCAGCAGTTGAAAAAATATTATTTTTCAAAAAATTTCAACAAAACCATAACATCTGACCCCTCGTTGGAACGAGCTCGTCGAGCTCGTTCCAACGAGGGGTCACATGATATGGTTTTGCTGAAATTTTTTGAAAAAATGATATTTAAAATAATAAATTTTGATATCGTCTGCGTTGGGTAAAAGGTTAATTATATATGTGGAATTAGATTCCATACTCACCGCTGAAATCTTGCCAAGCCATATTAGGCGTATCAAAATACTTATATTCTCCATTGACCAAAACGTCCAACAATCTCGATTGTCTATCTACCTCTGGGCCTCTGAGTCTGATTTCAATTTTACCTGTTGGAAACTCGAAATCTCTCATGGCAACAGAAGTCAAAGTTGTCGCATTTCGCACCATGTCTGCAGAATATAGAATTCCATTGTGTAAATAAAATGCAATCGGGTTAAATGCATTCCTGACAATTTTTGCCTTTGGAAGAGCTTTATAGGAAAGTTAGCCACCCTACATTTCTACAGTTAGGCCACACAAAGTAGATATTCTGTTTCTCAGGCCATTATTTGTGACATTGCATGCGGACGAGCGGTTTTTTATTTTATTTTTTATTTCAGTAATTACTTCCTTGCCATCAAAAGTTCATGTTCTTGGTTCAAGTTTTAGGCCTCATAATCTACAGAATAGCATGGGTGGTGGTTATTTCATCCCTTGAGTGCAAGAAGGCTTTGCAATGCTAAAGCATTGCAAAGCCTTCTTGCACTCAAGGGACAGTTTCGTCAATTTTTTTTAACTTGGGTAAAATGGGAGACATGAACCATTTAATTTTTATTTTTTTAAAGTTTAAATTGGTTATAAAAAGAGAGCATGCGGCAGCCAAAAGGACCATGCGGGATGGCCTGAGAAACAGATTTTTTTGATTTTTTTAGGCCTTATCAGTACATTTAACACTAAGGGTGTGATTATTTCGTATACAAATATCATAGGCGCTGTCTGTTGTTTTAGTTTATTGAAAGTAACAAAAGGAAACATGACCATACCCAACTCAATTAGAAACAACTTGTTCACAGATAATCCGCCGTTAAGAATATCTATCAGTATCCCACCTACTAACACTAAGTGTCCATTTGGTTCTTTGTTTGTTGAATGTGTTTTACAGTAATTTTCAAGTTCTTTTCTTCCCACGAAAAACAAATTACCAAATCTCTCCTCCTAAACTTTTATAATGACAGTGTCAAGGTGATAGCTTAAATTTGCGATTTTCTTGTTTAAAAGTGTATATATTTTTGATAATCTTCTCGCTCGGGCTAAAAGCATACGAATGTTTGTCTATATGACGGACCACGAAAACATATTTGCGACCGCAATGGTAGAGTGACATTCCATAATATGTTAGCGGAAAGACACCCAATAAAGTGACAATACGTTGGTGGCCATGCGATGGCAGTGGTATAGTGAAGTTCCAGTTGTATGAAAAGGCGGCCAGAGGCCAAAGATACTCTAGTAAGCCGAGAGGACCAAACACCAGGGACAAGAATGAGCTACCAGTGACAACAGAGAACGCCGGTCAGCAAAGCAAATGTAAGTTACAAATTAATATATTTTTCTATATGTATTAAAATTGTTAATTTCAGTGAACTCCTGTTGATATGTGCTTTTTGTTGGAAAGTCATTGACCTCTTCAGGATAAGAGCCACCCCAACAAAACGATACGGTGGCTTCGTCACGGTGAGACATACGTTCACGCACGGATTCAGGCGACACTCCTTGAGTTTTAGCTGAATACGCGGCGTGAATCTATTTCTCACAGCAGCGACCACGCCCGGTTTCCGACAGACAGCGTTTGTATTATATCTTAGGATGCGCACATTGTTGATATAATTCAAGGCTGTTCCTTGGTTAGTCTCATATCGGTCGAGATATCAGAACGAGGTAACTTCATATCAGCTTGTGACTGAAAGTAACCGAGTGCTGATATCTCGGCCTATATGAAACTAGCCAAGTACTAACCTCTTTATGTATTACACCAAAAGAAATAATTGTAAAAATGCTCTGACCTGTTACAGTTTTCTGACAATGTTATTGCAAACCATTCTTCTCACAAAGTCCGACATTTTCTCCTGTTATACTCCTAGTTTAGTTATCCAGACGTCTCGGCTTCCCCTCTGGGGAAGCCGCGATATTCTGATAGCTAAACTACCTCTTCGACGAATTTCCGCTCACGACTGAATTTTAGTTTGCGTCGAATTATTTTCTGCATATATCTCTACTTTCTTCTCTTCATCCATTCAATCCTTATTCATTGCCATCATTAATTCTTCACATTACAAAAACTACTTCTTTTTGCCCGATAAACCCAATTTTAAGAATTGATTGCTTTCAACGAATAACGGGGAACCATTTCGCAGTAAACATAATGGCTGCGCCTTGCAACGCATGGGGGAGACTACTCAAATTTGGTTTATATGGGCCCAGTTTGAAGTCATATCAGCCGAGCTCTATTATAGAGAATTCGAAGAAAGGACATCATATCGAATAAAGAACCGATAAAAATTGACAAAACATCAAAAGATGGTCAACAGTGAAAACGCCCCTCTCTTTGTTTTTAATGGGTTTCAACAGAGAATAACAGTCAAACATTCAAACGGGTTGGGAAAAAAATTGTGAAAAGCCAACGTCTGTTCTTATACTACTTTACAGGAAAAAAATGCCAGACGTTTGTGAAATGATGTGAACATAGGTGATACCAATTCGCTAATATTTCGAAATTTCAATTTTTATATGAATTCCCTACACCCTTATTTGTTAAACTTAGGAAATTAGGGGGAGCCAATATTCCCGTAATTCTCTTCCAAGGACAAAAATTGTCAGCCTTGAATGAAAACAAATGCTTGATCCATCCTCCACAACATAACAGTGCAGTCGCCGTGGGCGGGTCACTTTCCACGGTTGGGCAATATTTCCACGGACGCAGTAATATTAGATTACAAACACTAATTACAGGAATAATCATCAAAAAATTAATTAATGAAGCACCAGGTGCAACCTGGTGCTTCATTAATTAAAATTTTGCTGATGGTGATTTTTATTATCTGGTAAACGCACGCGTGGACACCACAGCCCACGCGTGGATTACGAATGGAAGCAAATGCTTGATCCGTCCACCACAACATGCCATACAGTGCAGCCGCCGTGGACGTGTCACTTTCCACTGCTGGGCAATATAAAATTTTGCTGATGGTGATTTTTACGACCAGTCTGCGGCTACTGTAAAGTCGGATAACATTCCGAAGTGAAGCGGTTATAGACGTTTTCGATTTACCACTGTGGTGTGATAATGCTGTCAGCGCTGAATTAGTTATGTCTCTGTCATGTCTTGAAACATGAACATCTCTGAGTGAAACAATTATACCGTGTGTATACTGTGACGTAAAAAATAGAAAAAAAATAATTATTCAAGAATTAAAATGGCAAGTGTCGTCTGCCTTTCGGTTTAGGTAAAGGGTTAATTTTTATGCCCAAATTTCTCAACCGTTGGATTTATGGTGTGAAATTAAACATCATGGAAATTTATATATTTATTTGTGTATTAGGGTTTAACGACACTTTCGGCAGCCGGGGTCACCTCGTGTCGGACAGTTTTACGTGGAGGAAGCTGGAGTACCCTCAGAGAACCACCAAGCAGCGACCAGCAACTGTCAGACACCCAAAGTACTAATTCCAGTCAAGCAGGGTGAGCATTGTATGAAGACCAGCGGACCATCGACGTGCAGTACGCCTTAGTACACAACGCAATCGTGCCCTCACATGGGCAATTGGGATTAAGTGTCTTGCCCAACATCATGGAGATGGGTAGTAGTAAATTAATATTGCAAGATGTATCACTAAATGCTTTCTTCCCTCAAAGTTAAGTGAAAGCTTTTAAAGTTTTAAATTTTCTAGTCAAAATTATAATTTTTATGCAGATATTTCGTACGGAAACAACTGTCAAAAGCGTCATTACCCCAGTACGGGTTATCGGCACTTAGACATGACATCTGACATTTACAACAGTGTGAGCGCCCACCCCGTTTTAACACATTTGCAACCTCGAGAAGCATTTAGAAGTTGTAAAATTGCATGATGGATGTGCTACTTGAAGGTTAGATGCCAAAATGTGACGTTTGGGACTGATCTCAAGGAACTTGGTTACTCCTATGCATAAACACCCAAGATGTCGGCACCTTTGTAGGAGTAACATATAGCATTTACGCGTCTGTCCAAAAATCATCTATCCGCAGATATACACCATTTATGTATCGATGGTACAACAAACTTAGCATGGGTAGACCGTTTAAGGAAAATGCGAAACGGTAGATACGGTAGATTCTACATCAGTTAGTTGCAACTAAGTACTTGATTCTACGAACCGCGCCTCAGAAGAAATCAGCGACACTTGTCTTTTTCAAGTTTCCTGGATGCCATAGAATTAAGAAAGGAAGCGAGTTTTGTTTACATTGGCATGACGGGGATTTGAACCCACGCCGAGAGAGTTTCCTTCGGCACCAACCGCCTAGCGAACCTATACTGTACCACGCACACCACTCGGCCACCGACAGGGTTCGGCACCAACCGCCTAGCGAAACTATATTGAACCACGCACACCACTCGGCCACCGACAGGGGTCAGCGAAACTATACTGAACCACGCACACCACTCGTCCACCGACAGACCCCTGTCGGTGACCAAGTGGTGTGCGTGGTTCAGTATAGTTTCGCTAGGCGGTTTGTGCCGAAGAATACTCTCTCGGCGTGGGTTCGAACCTCCGCCATGCCAATTTGGTCGATTGTACGTTATCTGTACTCCGCACTCTAATCTGGTCAATCAACGTCGATGGGCATGGTTATGTTACGCTCGCGTTTTCGGTAAAATGTAAGACCGGTATGGCGGTTGGGGCGCAGACAAAAAATCATGGGTACAAACTTACCCAGACACCTCTCATTGGTGAGAGATAGGCAATATACCGAAAAACCGAACCGATGCCGATATCATGGGGATGCCGAAAAACCGAATCGAACTAATCATTGAATACCAAAACCATATGTATTTTCACATTTACCCACATTCGCTATTTATAAGGCCTTGTTGAGGCTTGATAGCAGTTGAAGTGTTCATTTTCGCGAATGATGTTACTGATTTTCAGGGGTCCGGGCTGTTGTTCTGAATTCCCACTAGACTACAATCTGTACACGTCTAGTTGCTTTGCACTGATCTCTAGTCAAGTCTTGGCTGCCTGAACAGGCTTGGCTAGAATCACTGCCCACGTGTGTTGTCTATTGTCAGCAGTACCTTCGAATGATGGTATGTTGATGGCACATGCTCTGAGATAGCAAAAACCTGCAACAGGCCTTTAAAGGTTTAGATGTGTTTGGACCAAGTCACAATATTACTGTAGATATGATTTGTGTTGGCAAAAGAATGCCAGTGTGGAGTTAATTGGAAGTGGCATTTGTGATGCTGTGATAGAATGATACAAAACCAACTTATTCTGTATTTTCCAGGTGTGAATTCCCCTTTGGTTCTATTAACAAATCTCAGTCAAGTCAGATACCGAATAACGAACCGATACCGCGGTGTACTCCCCTAGAAATACCGAAACGGATAGCGAACATAAATTTCCAAGACCGCTCATCTCTGTTTGCGAGATTTTACTTGATTGTGGGTGAGTGAACCTATCCATTCAACAAACTGGAGAAGTCTTCATTTCTATTTATTAACGAAAATCATTACATAAAATTATCCACGTTGGCTCTTTGGTTAAAGCATTGAACATCAGACAAACAAATCGTAGAATTGATCCTGTGCTGTTTCCATCTGTGATGTCTCCTTGGGCAGGCCACTTAATCCAAAATGCCGGAGCCTGAACACAATATAGCGAAGTGTGCTAAGGTGTGCTGCATGTCGATGGCGCACACGTGTCAAACCAATGCTAATCCGGGTTAGTAATTTGGACAGTCATGCAGTTACCACCTCTACCCAGTGGTTCTCCCCTGGAACTCTAACTCCCTCTGGGCGTGAAAGCTGCCCGACACAATATGTTTCTCCTTAAACCCGAATATATAAATACAGTACGGCCGTCGTGGGTTGGTCACTTTCCACAAGTGGGCATTACTGGGCAATATTTCCACGGACGCAGTCATATTAGATTCCAAACACCAATTATAGAACTAATCATCAAAAATTTAAGTAATGAAGCACCGGGTACACCGGTGAGATACTTAACCCTTTTCAGACCAAACCAATTAATCGTTTACCTAACGCGAAGACAACACTTGGAAACAAAATTCTTCAATAACTATTTTTTTTCATTTTTGAGTTAAAAACATAGCTTATGACCCCTCATTGGAAGCAGCTCATAAAGCTGCTTCCAATGAGGGGGTCACAAGCTATGTGTTTAAGACAAAAAATGAAAAAAATAATGAAAAATGAATGGTGTTTTTTGTGAATAGCGCTGGCCGGTTTTGGCCGTTACATTGGGTAAAGGGTTAAGTTCATGTGATATTTCATCTCTGTTATAAAATTTTTCTTCACATTTATGTTATTATTTTGGTGATATCCCAACGGCGCCTTTCGTGCAAGATTTTATTCGTTGGTACTTTAATAGGGAGAGAGACGAAAATGTGATGAATTTTGGCCAAAGGAAAACTAAATTTTTGGATTTTAGTTTTTGTAAAGACAAAAAATAACAAGAGAGTGTGTACTGTTTTCTATTATATGCCACGGATAAATTGGCCATTTATTTCCAATCCGATCCATATCAGTTCAGAAGGGTTGGGCAAATCCTGTAACGGACTATTTTATAACACGAAATGCGGTAAAGATTTGGTAAAATATAAATAGATTTCACTATTTATTTATTTTATTTATTGGGGTTTAAGGTCACATATTTCTGCACAACGGCTAATCATGGCCATGACAGTTTTACGGGTGAAGGAAGCCGGAGTACCCGTAGAGAACCACCGAGCAAGGGCGAGCAACTGTCAGCTCCCCAACATACTAAATCAACACAAGCAGGGTTAGCATTGGTTGAAGACAAGTGCACCATCGACGTGCAGTACGCCTTAGTACACGACGTCACCGTGCTCCCAGATGAGCAATGGGGGTGAAGTGTCTTGCCCAAAGACACAACGCGGTTGCCGCAGGTGGGATTCGAACCGAGGACCTCTCGGCTTGCAGCCTGAACCTATACCTACTGAGCCACCGCGCCCCCAATAGATTTCACTGATTGTTGCTGAAGAGCATCATTGTGTTGTGTGTTCATGGTGTAAGATGGATCGAAAGAGTTTTCAAAGTGTTGTCCACTAACAGAAATCTCAACTATTCCCCAGTGTGTATGTTATCCTATATGTAGGTAGTCATCATCATCGTCAATTTCTACAGAGATCCTGGTTATGAAACTTTGAAAAACTGCCCAGAAAATGACCCAAAAAAGTTCAATCCACTTGTGCAGCTGCACTGCTCCATCGTTTGAACCCACTTTTTTCAGAACTACAACTATACTTGCTACTAATGAGCATAGTCGCCCGTTGACAAGCTGTATCCGAAGCGGCATGCGATTTGCCTATTTGATGCAGAGGTGACACCACTTTAATAGCTGTCCTTGTCCCTACCCCAAAAGCACTGGGCACGTATCACAATCACTGACTGTAGGCGCTACAACAAGATTTGGCGTCACTGTGTTTTCGAAGGTCTCCTTGGGATATATTACCCTTCTGTCACCACTTGTTGGTTCCGTCGTTAGTGAAGTGCACATGTTATGATTTGAAATGGGGCAGTATGACACAGACTTCTGTGTCATCTAATATTACAGTGACTCTGTTGATGTCAGCTGTTTTGGAAACATGTATGACCTGCTGGCATATTATAACAACAGCTTCCTCGTGGCCTGATCAAGGAGAATGATCAAGGAGAATAGTTACGAAACATACTATTCGGGTACAGTAAAAGTGGCCTCTGTTTCCGCTAAAATGTAAACACTTCACTTTCTTTTGACCCCACCTAATAACAAATACAGCAAAACGTGTTTGCGGTAAATTACGAACATATAAACCAATACACAGAAGGACCCGCGCGTGTCGTTCTATGTTTATAACACGCCTTCCCGTCTATAAAAACAATTATTAGAAGGACACTCAGCAATTCATTTGACAACTATCAACAAAAAGAACACATTTTATAGCCAAACAAATCTGCGTGGGAAACCCGTGTTACTATTCCGTTCCCTGAGTTCCAGTGTGTGTTATATGTGCTTACCTGTACATAAAACTCTGTGGAACTCAGGGGATGATTTTTAGCTATCGCCAGCGATTCATGTTGTAATTGCGGTACACGATTTACAGAAAATTCCAGTGAAATTTCGCTTCTGTTTAAAAATAGTCCATCAACGATTTCATTTTCCGCATGGTTTAATGTTGCTGTAGATGGGGATTTCATAGAACAGGCGTGTAATAAAATATATGGCAACATTTTACCCACACAATTCAACATATCATTCCCATTATAATTTCTATCTTTTCTGGTGGTTGCGAATGCGTGCAGAAGGTTAACCCTCTGAACACGAGCGGCCGCTTTTTGGGCCAAGAGCATGATACGCCACAACGTCATTAAATAGGATGGCTGTTCAGTAAATGTGTGAGGTAGACCGATCCATATTTCCAACGTGCAGCCCCGAGGCTGCATGTTGAAAATATTGATTGGTCTACCCCAAATAATGAAAATGGGCTATTCTAATTGCTGCCATTGAACTGGCATGGAATATACCACTACAGTTCAAAGGGTTAAATATACCAATTACACCAATGTCTAGAGAGCGACGTCCATCGAATTTGGAATAAATGGTTAAAGGTATTTAAAAAAAACAGCATGCGATAAACGCATATGTGGTATCTCATCAACATAATTATTATATAACCTTAAATGCAAACAAATATTTTACTATAAAGAAAACAATATTGGGTAGGTCTGATAAATGGTAAATATCTCAATTTGCCCAAGGATTACAGTGGCACCAATCGGTTTCGACATCAGCTCAAAATGTTACTCAAGAAATGCAAATACCATGAATTACATACATTTTTACAGGGTACCCCCTCTGGCGTCCGGACTGTTAAGAAATTATATTTTTTGTATTATGCAAAGAAAGCTTTCAATATATGGCGTCACTTCATTCATAACTTTTAGCAGCTTGCTGCCTACAATGAGACTGGCGTTACGTTTGAAAGTTTTCCGCTGTCACTGACAATTATTGTGATTCGTTTTCTACTGGTTTGGCAATTCCCTCCCTGCATCGTATGTTAAGGCAAACACTTGAAGCATTGTTCGTTGCAGCATTGTCAGTTCTTCGAGGGAATGACCTGTGATTGTCAGTATCACTGAAATAGTCTGTCAGGCGCGCGTGCGTTTGTTTCTCGCGATGTCTTGTGACTTTTATTTTGGGTGCAATAGCGATACAAGATTCCATATCCGCAGGTACTGATGCAACTATTTTTGAATTCGCATCAACATGATGCGAATTCAAATGCAGCAGGAACTGTACCAGATGATATTCATTGACGATCGTCTCCTATGTCAGTGTACTAACAAACCCTGCTAGCTGCACTCATTGCAGTGATTTTGCAGCAGTTTTAAAAGATAATGCATTTTTCTCCACAATTCATCTGTAAATCGTAGCTATGCCTTCTTGCGAAGCGGAGATTTGAGATTGCTGCGTGTCTTTTGTCTAGTAAAAGCTCTATGATGTGTCACGTCTATTCTGTAATAATTAAGCCTTTCTTTCTGTTCATGCATTTTCAGGCAAAATGATTGGCTAGAGTATTTCTTTTTTTTTCTTTTAATAACACAATGAACCGAAAAAAACGCATTTAGGCCCGCCCTAAACCATGCCCCAATATCTGTCTTAAAGATTACGTTGCACAGTGTGAATGGAAAAGAACCATTACACGCCCATATTGTTTCAACATGAAAAGTAATTAATATTTATTTCATCATATTAAAAAAACTTTCAAAATAAACTTTAATAAACAATGAAATCCTCATAATGCTTTTTATTCCATGCTCAATTTGTTTATATGCAATAGATGATCGCCTGTGTTCATCGTTTTACCCAAATCACACGAAAACAATGGCCGGTCATAATAATCCACAAACGAAACTCAAGCCCACAAAACTTTCCAATTTCCAAATAGCCCGAATGAACTCTTCCTGAGACAAAGTTCAACCAACTTCATGTCATCTGGGTTTATAACAAACTCCACATTTACAAACTGTGTTTTCAATTTCTCAGGAAATGGTTAAAATCAGAATTAAATTTAAATCATTGTTGCTTAGAATGACAGCACCCTCCAGTCAAGTGGAAAAGGACATTGAAGTTTTGTGTGGGCGTGGCCTATGATGTTCCTTTTAACTTACGCAATTCACTGGTCAATAAAATTTTTAGACACAAGAACATGTTTCACAGAAACGTATCGTTATTTCAAACAGAATTTTAGACAACTATGCCGTTTTTATTCAGTTATGTCACTAGAAACCATGATGCGACCTGGTTTTTATTTTAACTCTGCAAAGTAGAGAGTGTTTAAATGTATTGCCCCTCAAGTTTAATTATAAGGAATGATCGTTTGTTTCTGTCTATTTTTTTTAGTTTTGAACCCCACACAAACAAAGGCCAAACATAGTGTAAATGGGCTACGCCAATTTTCATAATTTGGCCTTTGTTTTTGGGGGTTCATAACTCAAGAAATAAACAGAAACAAACGATCATTCCTTATATCCCTTCGAACTGTTATTAAATATTCTAAAATTGAGCCTTATCAAAGTTTATGTGGTTTGGGAGCTTAATGGCACTTTTAATAACCAGTAGTATACCCCGGCTGGTGTTTAGAGCGAGATTTGTTTCTGCCAAGAACCACTGATCTTCGGTAAGTATCGGTTAGACTTTCCAATTAAGTAAGTAGTCTTATGCAAAGAATGAGTGGCGGCGGCTAAAGGCATGTGCGGCCTTAGCGTGTCACGGGTGTCATCACAGTGCATCATCCGCCTCAGCACAGGGCACCACCGCGCCCTCACCAGAACCAGTGGGTTTAAGTGTTGTACTCAGTAAAACGACGTAAATGATTCTTGCTTTATTGTAACTCTCAGTCAAACTTCCGACGGCCAAACAATGTGTTGCCATGCACCCCTATTCCCAAACAGTTTTAAGCGGTAAATTGTGCTTATTCTTCTGAATCGTTGTAGCATGTCAGAGAGCTTTACTATAATGGTAATCATTTGAAGGCCATTATAAACTGGACGCGTTGCAATCGTCGCGCTTGGTGAAATGAAAAAAACACTTATTTTCATAACCCCCACCCCCCCCCCCACCCCCACCCCCACACAACAACAACCACATAACGAATTGGCCGCATCCCCCCGCGTAATTTACAAATTGAGAATTAGGAAACTTTTTGCTTTAAAAATTTCATCTAAACCATAGCTTGTTACCCCTCCTCGTAGATACGAGCTCGTTCCAATAAGGGGTCACACGATATGGTTTTGCTGATATTTTTTTTTAAATAATTGAAAAAAGAAAATCAAAATAGCAAATTTTTATATCGTGTGCGTTGGGTAAAGGTGAACAAAGATAGACAATAAACGGAGTCCGATGTCGAAACTGAAACAATGGCGGAATATAATTTTAACGCAGAGATTCGTTGCGTTAAAATTGCACTTAGTGACTTTATGCTTCAGTTTGCGTATCTTTATCAGTGTACTCGCGGGATCCGAATTAACATACATATGTGTTCAGTAATCTTTTGGAAGATTCTCTACCCTATATCAAAATTACATGAGCTGAGTTGTCTATTAAAGATGTCATCGACGCTAAGTGAAAGTAGCATGTTGCGGAGAACTAATGTATCGAACTGACAACTGTTTACCTTCTATATTAATTTGTACCACAACTCTGCACTCTGACACGATGTGGCCATAGCTTTTGAAACTGTTGTTAAACCCCTGAACCATACAAAATATTCTACACATGTACCTGTTGTCAAAAAATATGCCATACAGGTAATCTTTAATTGAAGGTTTTTCCTTATATACTATGGTATGTCACATTGCACCTTGAAAGCATAAAGATGTCACCTGCAATGCAAAGCATTGCAGTTGACAGGTGTGTGCTTTCAGTGGTGATATATGCCTCAGGATGCCATTCTGATGGGGATGTACAAGTAAATGCGACAGGTCAGTGTCTGAATCTCTGGTGTATTTGCCAACCAGAAATTATTAAAGGTGCAACTGCTATCTCTGTGTGTATCGCGATTTCCACTCTGTACTAATATTCTGCCCTGTACTCCCGTGTGTTATTCATGTGTATTATCTGTTCGTTACAGAGCCAAGTTTAAAAATATACTTTATCAGTTTATCGTGTCCAGTAAAACGTCTTCATCGCGTCCGGCGCATAACCGACTTGATTATCCCATCACTGTATTATTTTCCAACTATAAATCAAATAAACTTACTGGCTACTGATGACATCTGCGAGAACTTTCCCTGAACCTCGTACGTGTTACATTTCAAGAGAACGAAATCTCCTTTCCCCCCAAAATTGTAATCTAAACCATCAAATGTTCCAATGTGGGGATCTCCGTATGCAATAGCTGGAACAAGAAAAGAAGAGAAAAATAGCCGAATCATTGTTTACAACAGCACATTTTATATATACTAAACATTTACAATATCCTGGGGCATGGGCGTGGGAACTGGTACCGTAGTTCTCGATTGACTTGCTTATGTTACATTGAGTCTCAGTTGACGAGCATGTATCCCTGACTAAAATCGTCATGAAAATCTACTTTCGATAAAGTTATCTCTCTTGCATTATTAGTCGCACGAGGAAGGTCCAACTAAGAAGTAAGTAATCTGTAACGAAACACTTATGTCCTATGACACCAGCAGAAAATAAAGCCAAGTTTCCTTGTGTTAATTTTAATAAACGAAAACAAGAGACAGCACCGGGTGCTGTCTGCTGTTCTCGATCATTGTTTTTGTTTTTATGGCAAGTTAATTAGAAACAAGTTCACAGATAATCCGTCATTAACCTTTTACCCAACGCAGACGATATCAAAATTTATTACTTTAAATATCATTTTTTTATTTTTTTTAAAAGATTTCAACAAAACCATATCACGTGACCCCTCATTGGAACGAGCTCAATGAGCTCGTTCCAATGAGGGGTCACATGATATGGTTTTGCTGAAATATTTTGAAAACTTTAATTTTTTCAACTGCTCAATTTGCATATTACGCGGGCGGATGCGCCGATTCATTTGGGTAAAGGGTTAAGAATATCTATTAGATTCACACCTACCTACGCTGTGAATCCACTTTGACTCTTTGTTTGGCGAATGTGCTTTTACAGTAATTTGCAAGTTTTTTATTCCCATAGGGGTCCAGAGTACCCCCCCCCCCCCACCCCACCCCTTAATGGCAATTGCAAATTACTATAGGATTTTTTTCATAGTCGTCCAAAATGCCGCCCTTAACTACTCCCGTACGGTATGTGTTAATTAAATAAGAAGTTGCGTCACGACTATTCCATGTATGTTTTATATAACTCCAAATACATTTCCAAGAAATCTTGAGTTTTTAAACTATAACCGATTATTTCGACTGACTAATTTTCTAACTACATCATCATTGCATGTCTTGATGATGAAGTTGGAATATTTCATTATTGAGACATCACAGTCGGTACAAAACAGTTTTACACCACCACCCCCCCCCCCCCCCCCCCCACCCCTGACTCCCATCGGTTATCTTCGCGACGCCCCTGGACATGATGTCCATCATTATAAGCAGTACTAGTACTAACAACATCTGGTAGAAACCGCCAATAATCTTCACTGATCAATATTTAATTTTATTCTTATACCAGAAATGACGCTGCGTTTTTTTCCCATCTGCAGTTTTCGCGATCTAATTAGTAAACCGAGAAATGCAACAAAAGATAACCTTTCTGATAATTATTTTTCAATACTACAACATGGGCTAGTGTAGAATATGTGCAGAGTGCAAAGTATTGTGAGGTCGTAAGCACCAAGTAATGCACTTAGTGAAGAAGCTGGTAGTCTCCGCAAAGATGAGCTACAACAAAGGCGCTTACAATTCATTCTTATATTTCATGTTTGTCGTACGCATTTGATTGCTTTAACAAGATATTCTGTAGGATAACAAAAATAAAAATAAAAATAATCTATTTCTTGGCAGTTCAGAGGAAAGATATATAATGATTCCCTATGATGAACTGGAATGAATTTGAAACAGAGGTTGCAAAACAAAGGGACACTGAAGGATCGTCCCCCTTCATTCTTTTCACAAACATGCTATTGGAATGACCATAAAATTGAGTGCATGCAAATGTGTCAATATTCTGCGATATATTACCCGCGGATGTACAGAACCAATAATAATAACGGTTTGGCCATATATCGATTTTCACGGTACTCCTGAGAAAGCCTTGACAACCCCTGTGTTCCCAAGTATTATTCCCCTTCGAACAACTAGAAAGCTTTTCCTCCGGCTGGGAGGGGGGGGGGGCGACCCAATAGACGATATACCACGGGTAGATTCTGCTTCAAATCCCCCACTCACAGCCGCACACATTTGCGCTGTATGATACATATTTTGAATCTCAGTCAAATGTGGTGTCAGCATTTGTGGCTTCAAGTTGTTCAGGCAAAACAATACAATAAATTCTTCTGGCAATGGGAAAAAAATGCAATTTCACTGAATGTGGCTAAAAAATGTTTACAAACGTTGTTACATTTGTAACATCCAAACCCTAAAATGATGATCGGTAGACATGGGTAATATCGCACTAAAATGTAATCCAAAAATAAAAATTCACGTAGCGTCAGTATTTCAAAGTCCATCTACTAGTTTTCAGGAATAACCCAATAGAAACTCCACATATACGCTGGAACTGCTGGTAGACTTTTTGACTATGGCGGTTGGGGTTCAATACGACTGAACGTCAAGATGTGTGAATGCGTTCGCCGATACGACACGAGCGCAAGCACAGATGGACAGAGCGCGGGGCACAGCCTCGAGTTCTATATTTCCGTGATGGCATGACTGCCGTATTGACGAACGCATTCACACATTGTGGAATTCTGTCTTTATTTACACGCCCTCTGACACAGAATCCATTAATTTTAAAATTCGGCCTTATTTGTAGAATTTGATTGGTCAAATGTCTGCTTGAAATAAAAAAAAACAAAAAAACTCAGATGTGATTGGCAAATAGATCGATAGGTAAACAGAACAATCTGTCCAAATACGTTATTTATTTGTATTTTTAAGAGATTAGCTGCTGTTGTCTCAGAGATATTTGCTTCAAAGTCAAAACGTAGGTGTTGTAAGTACTAGGAGATGTAAAAGTACCATATTGGATGGATCTCCAGATGGATCTCAGGTGACATCATAGTCACGAGACCCCGTTACGTTACGTTTGGTTGTCATGGAAGCCCCACGTGAACGGCCATGTTGTGACATCATATTATCACGGTTTGGTTTAAACATGTTTTATTTGCCATAAATTTGCAAAAAGGATTGGAGTACAAGTTATACAACTTACGTTCACTCCTCTCCATAAATTCAACACAATCAATACATAGATGTGGCTATAAGATATATAGATTGATTTACAAACGAATAGAGATTTACCCTATTTACAATTGAAATGCATGTTGTTGAAACAGGCAGCCAAGTAAAACGGTCTGGACTCAGGAAATACAAAAGGCTGAAGCTGTTGGCTTTCTCTACGAAAGCTCTAGGGTGGCAAGTTGAAGGATGGGGGATATATGACGTAGTATAAAATGTTTCGTCTGGTGCAGGAAAGAGGCTAGTCCGAGAATACAATGACTCAATTGAAGCGGGCATTAGCTAGGATGAACGCTTTGGTTTTCAGAAAGATATATTCGTTTTGTTTTGTTGTCTATGTGGGTTTACCGTACAGGATGTCGGTTTCGGATGACATATCAAAATCTCGAAGAGGATCGCGTAGTGCATTCCTGAGCTCAGAGTATCGAGGGCATACCAGGAGATAGTGATGAGTATTTTCACAGGGATTACCACACATACACTTTCGCGTGTCCAAAATATAGTTTTGGAACTTGTCATTGTTTAGGTCACTGCAGTTATTACGCAATTTTGAGTGCAAAATCCTGGCCTTTATTGTTCCCACACGGAAGTAAAGAGGTGGTTTGGGGATAAAGTTCAATTGGGCATAGGTTTGTTTGAACTCCGTTAGTGTTGCGGCTCGGGGGAGTACATCTGGTAAATTGTTCCAGCTTTTTGCGCTGGGCGGTAAAAAGTATTCTTTTAAACGCTCCGTTATTAACGGATAATACAAAAATCTTTGGGGGTTGTGGAGATCATACATTGAGATATCGTGCGTTCTAGGGGGTAACAATGCGTTCAGGTAATTTGTTTCATTGTTGATAATTTTGAAAAGAACAGTCTTTGTGCTTTTCGCGAGTTTAGCCAGAAGTTGATCTGCGGAGACAGATCGCGTTAATCAGTAGTGATACGCGCAGCGTCAAAGCTGCAGTCTGTCAAGAATTTGTGTCAAATATTCGGGTGCGCAGTCCTACACTACGTCGCCGTAATCTAGCAGTGGTTGAATAAAGGAGAGATAGATATGTTCCAAGGTTTTTTCTATTCAAAACGAATTTCAGTTTGCGAAGGAAAGATGGACGGGTGTTGACTTTCTTGCATATTTCAGTTATCTGGGAGTCCCAGTTTAGATTAGATTGTAGAAGTAATCCAAGGTGCTTGTGGTCGTCAGTGAATGAGACTGAATTATTGTCAAAGATCAAGACAGGATGATCTATTTCGTCTTTACTGCCATAGTGGAATAGGACTGCTTTTGTCTTGGCAGGGTTGAATGAGGCGAGCCATTGCCGAGACCAAGAGTTAATTTTTTCCAAGGTTTCCATTGAGGGAAACGGTAAGATTTTCTGTATCTTTATTGTTGTCAGCTACACAGGTATCATCAGCATACAGTCGAGCAAAGGCATCAATGATCTCAGCAATGACGGTCATGATTAGCCATTGTGCATAAATATGTGACCTTAAACAACAATAAATAAATAAATAAATAATCTCAGCAATGTCATTGATACAGATTAGGAAGAGGAACGGGCCCTGGGGTACTCCAGCTTGAATGAGTCGATATTCGTAAAAGGTAGTTTGGACGGGAACCCTTTGCTTTCTTTCGTGCAGGTGGTCCTGAATCCATTCAATCAGAGTTCCAGTGATGCCATATTGGTAAACTTTGAAAACCAGGGCTTTATGCCAAACTCTCTCAAACGCTTTTGAAATGTCGCAGAAAATTGTGCAGGTCTGAAGCCGTTTATCAAGAAAGGGACACATGGAAAGGTACAATTCTAATAACTGGAAGGTTGTTCAGTGGCCTGAAAGTAAACGTGGTTGGAATTCATACAATAAATTGTTTTCTTGCAAATAACGAAATAGGTGCTTCAAAACTAGTTTTTTTTATTTTATATTTTTTGCCAGAGTCGGTAATAATGAAAGAGGCCTACAGTTCGTTGGGTTATCTTTCTTGAATATTGGGATAACATCTGCTTTCTTCCATTCAGATGGGAATTTATGTAAATCTAGAGATTTGCGGAAGAGGATGCTCACTGTGAGTGCAACCGAATTCACAGTTCCCTTGAGCAGTCTATTACTATTTCCGTTGTGTCCATGGGCTTTGTTACTTTTTATGGACTTGATTATTGAAATAATATCATATTCTGGAAAAAAATATGTTTGAGAGATTGCGAGTGCATTTAGGAATGAATTCGGGAAGGCTATGATTCTGGCCATCGACAATTCGATTGCTTATAAAGGTTTCATTCAGTAAATCAGCTTTTTCTGCGTCGGTGAAGGCCATGCCAGCAGTGGAATTGGAATAGCGGGTAAGTGGTGGGATTGATTTGGATGTATGATTGCCGAGGACATGTTTGACGAATACGTACCAGAATTGTTTGGAGGATGAACAATTAATTATTTTATCTTGCATGTTTTCTTCGAATTGGGCTTTGGCATACTTTTTCATGTTCTTGACTTTGTTACGGCAGGGTTTAAATATTAATAAATATTATCCAATCAGTATCGCTCCCGGTTCTCTTGGCTATTTTTCTAAGTTTATCACGTCGACGTATTTCCGACGTGAACCAGTATTTGTCCGTTAGACGTATAAGTATTTTAGACTGAGGTATGCAGTTATCAAGGATTTCCAGATAGATGTTTTACAAAACATCTTTACATGAGGTTTATGTCATCAGATTCTAGGACTGCGTTCCAGTCCACCTGTCCTAGAAGAAAGTCAGCTACATTAAAATCGGATTGGTTGTTGTTCCGGACTGAGCGATAAAAAGCCTTTTGTGATACACTGTCAAAGGCAACGTGGGTGTACACTCCGAGGTGATCAGACATTTCAAGATCAATAGTATCGGGGGGTTCAAACAGATTCGATTTCGAGAATGGAGTCAAGTAACGTTTCAGAGTGCGGTGTAATAAGTGTTGGTTTAGTAATAAGAAGAAAATGATTCAGTATATTGTTCACTTTAGCTTGGCTGTTTAGCAAGTCAGAGTTGAAATCGCTACAGAGGATAAGGATAAGTAATCATTACCATGGTGATACGTGGTCTTAGTGTGCACGCTCAGTGCGTGTTGGTTGTGTGAAATCTTCAAGTCGTCCATTTTGTATACCGGAGGCCGGCATCTTGGTTTCTGTGGCGGCACGTGGATTCTATGTGACCCAACGGTCTGCAATAGGACGGGGACATGTTCTAAAGGTGCGCCCCTTTGTATAAGAGGAAATTTAATTACCCAGATAGACCCGATGATCCATCAAATAACCAAAAGCCACCCCAAATCACCGAAACAGACGAGGCGACACCGCCATCTAAGGCTTATAATAGTAACACGTTATGCTATAGGGTGCGTTCCTTTGTATAAGAATCAATCTAATTACCCAGATCTTTCGGCTTAGAATTATCACAAACAACCCGACAACTATTTATTTGTCGGGGTCTCCTGGAGTGCATTATAGTGTTCTGAAGTGGTAGTGTAAAAGAGACTTTAAGTTGGAAAGTTTTATCGTTGTGATGTTATTTTTAGCTTTCCTGGTCCGTTCTGACCAGTTCTAAACAATGGTATACTTCATTTTGTAGTTCTGAGGTACTCTCTTATAGCGGACGAACCTTTATCGTGGAACAGTTTTACTTTCAAACCCAGACTGTTTTACCTACTGTTACATACGCTGTTCTGACTACCCTAGCAGTCTAACTATGCCTCTGGCACCAGCTTTTACCTTCCATCCATCCACCTGCTTCATTTCCCATAATCTGCATCTACCTTACATAATTATCTCCTTTCTCCTTTGTGAATATCGAAGTCCTATTTGATTCTTAAATCCGAACGACAATCGAGCAAGAGCAGGTATTGGTCGAATGGCTCGAATCTTTTCCAGAAAATAAGCCATCGAGTAGTGACTTGAACAGATATTGCTCGAACGACTCGAATCATTATCGGGCAAATAAGCTATCGAGTAATTTCTTGGGATTCCAAGGTTCTGTACAGCTCGTGGTAGTCCTAGCATAGGCCTCTACCACGACTTCAGCTATCTATCCATTGATTGGTCTATATCGAATTCACCATTACTATAGTATTCTGCCATCTTTGCAGCCTTGTAACATTACTATTGAATTGTGAGTTGCTATCATTACACTACTACCGCTACGATCCCCAGTTCTTACCACTTTCATACTTGGCTTCCACTACTAATAACAGTCGTATACAGTCTGATTGCTCTAACGACTAGAATCTTATCCAACAAATAAGCTATCGAGTTGTAACTTGAGGAGGCATTGCTCGAACGCCTCGAATCTTATCTCGCAAATAAGCCATTGAGTAATTGCTCGAACGAGTACCTCCACATACGACTCTTATCCTTATCTCGGAGAAAAGGGATTCCATATCCACAGACGTTTTCCAAAAAAAGAATCTCCTGGTGTGATTCCGTAAGTAGGATATCTATTGGGGGATATTTACTCGAGGATAGTTATAACTCCTAGCACCAGATCGGCTTCTGGTTTATAGACCACCCACACCTTCATAGGTCCAAGAACACTACTGCTGACTTGGCATAGCCATCTTCACCTGCGCTATAATCAAGTCGTACTGCCGTCACCCAATGCCATTGTCCCTCACCCCTTCTCCACAGCCTTGTACGATTACTTCTGACTTGTAGCATTACTACAACTTGCAAACTCTCTCCGACTGCTCGAACAACTTGAATCTTATCGAGCAAATAAGCTATCGGGTAATTACTCTAACGAGGGACTCCTTTTACGATCTTATGCTGTTCTCGGAAAAAAGAGATTCAATATCCACAAACTTTCCCAAGAAAGATTCCATAAGAAGGATATCTACTGGAGGATATCTATTCGGGGATAGTTTTGGCTCCTAGCACCTGATCGGCTTCTGGTTTCTAGACCACCTCTCAACTTTATAGGTTTAACACTACTGCTGACTTATCCATGGTCATCATCATCCATTCTATGATCAAGTTCTATTGCAATAGTATAGTTCTACTGTAGTCACTCAATACTATAGTATTCTACCCCCCTTCCAGTTACTAGAAGCATGTAAGGGTGGTAGACTATACTTGTACTTCTTGTACAATAACTGCCAACGTTTATAGTAGTGTTTCAGCTGTCTGTTTCTTTATTTTATTTTTCAGGTTTAACGCGTTGGAAGGTCTATATAAAAATATCATTACGGCAAAAATGATCTAGTCTAATTTATTTCGCTGAGTTGGCGATTAATCATTTAATTACTTTTATCAAAACGATGGCCCAGTCATGTGAAATCAGTTTTCAGAATGCAGGTATAAAAACGTCCTCTTTCTGAAGCGAATGATCGCACTTGCGGTTGTCACCCTCAATACACATTTGTGTTTTGCCAAGGTGTTTTAACTTGTATTGGGTGCGCTCTTGTTGAACGATACAGTTTAGTACGAAAGCCCAGAAGGCTCATTCAAATTTCAAACTTCAAATTTCAAATTTCACATTTCAAACTTCAAATTTCGAACTTCAAATTTCAAATTTCAAATTTCAAACTTCAAATTTCAAACTTCAAATTTCAATTTTCAGAATCCGTTTTTATCTTCCCGCCTTCAAAAGTACACTGACCATCAGATATCGCCACCGACGTCTAGATAACAATCACGTTCATTCGGAGGAACTCGCCCAATTCCGTAGCTGACGATTCCGTATAATTTCATTGTTATCGTAGTATTAAACAGGTGCGGTCGACTGCCCAGTTTCGCGGGATTTTTTTTCTTTTGGAGGAGGTATTATCATTTCGCCGATATAGGTAGGTTTTTACTTTGTCACGAGTAGCAATATTATTGGTACATCTTAATACTCAGTCTATCGAATTAGCCGTTTTGAGTGTTTGTAGGGATTTTGGATATTCTGTTTGGTTGAGGACTCGTGTGCACCGATTTTGAAATTTTTGTGGCATTTTAGTATGATATTACCTCCCTGTCCGGGCGGTCTACTTAAAAATAATTCAGTGTGCACTCCCGGGGATTTTATATGGCATTTCTAGCAAAATCAATCCGCATATATATCTTATTATCTATATGAAGAGGTTTAGTCCGTGGGCTTGATGTGTTATGGGGGGGGGGGGGGGGGGGGGGGGGGGGTTCACCATGCAACCGTAGACTTTTTGTAAATAATATTGTTTCGCTTATTGGAATATTATAAGTGAGGAAAAAAATGTTCAGCTATGTGTAATCAAAACACAATATTAACCCAATATGTATGGAATAAGGGCCGCTCAACACTGTAATTAATAACTTCTCCTTGCTCTTTATTTTATCCTAGAAAAGCGCTCGTCGGACTGTTGTCGGAATTAATCCAAAATTCAAAATCCGGAGCTTAATCGAAAGTGTAAAAATTCTGTAACGTGTATGTATGGGTGGGGATGGGTGTTTATGTGAATGTTGGGATAAAACCCCACTCGACACAACGTTTTGGAAGAAAATATCCTCAAAACTGGAATCGCCAGAATGACATTATTTTAGATGGGCGGGGACCTTCATTGTACCACTATAATGATGCGTATAACATGTTGATGACACACATTTGTTAGTCAATGCGGTCGATCGCGTGTCTCTCGTTAAATCTGAAGTCGGGCAGTAACATATATACATCTGGTGCGGAAATCATTCAAAATTCAAAAGGGAAAACCTTCTCCCAATCCTACCCCCCCCCCCCCCCTCCGCCTCCTTCCCTAACAAACACACATCCTCCTGCGAATATCTTCATGGTGTTGGAAGCATTGTGGTTATTGAGGTAACAGTGTGATTTGGTATATGGTGAAAATATATTTCGCATGCCCCAAATAGTACAGATCAGGGTAGATAGGGGTGTGTGTGCATACGGAGCCAGACACGAAACTCTGGGGCATCTGTATTTGAATTCTGCCGCTATCTAGGCATCATTTGTGTGTCGTGGATGGAGATTTCGGTTCATATAGGGGTGAAAGAAGTGTTTCCGCAAAATTTTTGGAGAAAACGATTTTCTGATTTTTGGAAAGTTCTCAGCTCCGAGAGCCGAGTCGGTCTATATTCCCGGTAATTCGAACAAGGGATTAAATAACCTCATGTCACCCTCCCATACGGGATCTAGGTTGTGACAATGTGACTGTTTTTCTCTGTTGCATTCTACTTTGAATAATGGAAAGAGAA